>JAODAL010038720.1:0-38863 GCA_025379985.1 Phyllomedusa bahiana
CTTTTGTATGAACCTGTTAGGTAAGTTGTTTGTTGCTAAAGGCAATCACAGTTTATTTTTTTTTATTTAGGGGCTCTGGAAATTTTAAAGAGGCTCTGATTGGTTGTTTAACAAAAGGAAGTGTTGTTGATGGTTTCATTTTTTGACCTTAAGGGAATGTATGAAACTGGTTGGTTTTAAGATTTTTTGTTCCCCTAGAAAATGGGTTCCCCTTTATTTATATAGTGTCTGAGGAAATGGAGGGGAGCTCTGTTTGGGTTGCTATGGCAACAAGAAAGGGGTTAGGGGCCTTTTCAAGGCTTTGTGGGCCCCGCTTTTTTGGGGGGAGTAATGCGCGCGGATTTTCGTGCAGTAGGGTTTTAAAATCCGTCGCAGTAATTACGGAATCCCATTTCTCATAGAGAATAGTGGATTCGTCCCCTCCCCCCCGCTCGGCGAATCCGCGGGCGGGGAGAAAGTCCCCCTGAATTATCCAGGCGCAATATGGCCGTGGTTTAATGCAAGTCAGGGGGCCCGGGGGCCGCGCCCCCGCCCCCCCCCCCGCACCCACCCTTTTTAAAAGAGGGAATTGCGAGCGCAACCCGGCTCGCAATTCCGGTTGAATAACCCCTGTGAAGGGGCTTAGACCTAGAAAGTTTTCATACATGTCCTCCTAAGTGTCTGAATGCAGCCCCAAGGTTTCCATCACCTGTGTCAGGAGATTTGATTCGTCCAGGGTGCTTTCAAGAGTACTGTTATGTTTAGCAGCTAGGTTGAGACAAGAGATGGAAGAGATTTGGAACAATGAAGACTCTTGAATGCCAATATATTTCTGAGTGTTGACGGTGTCTAGATTTCTTTATCTTTGATGGGTGGAGCGGGTGTCGGATAGGGTGCCTTTGGGGCCCAAGGGTGGATTTCCCTCTTGGGGCCCCGTTGAGCTGTTCGGGCCCCAACGGTGGGTTTATTGTAGGGTCCACCTCGCTCTGTAAAGGACTGTAATGCACCTTTTGGGCCTCTTTTTTTTGCCTTCTGCTTGCTTCTTTGCCTCTTTGGGATGTTTTGCAGTTAAAAAACAAATCCCGGTTATATTTCAGGGTCCCCCGGGGGGTTTCCCCAAAATTTCCCTTTTGGGTAGGGTGCCTGAGAAGCAGGGAATTTTTGTAGAAAACCCCAGCAAAAAGTGTGATGATTGTTTGATTTTGGGGGGCATTTGCTGGAAAAATCCTGCTCATAAAAACGTTGGTAACAGTGACCACAATATCATTTTATTTTGCCTAAACAGTAAAAATCAAAGGATAGATGGGGGGTTTAAAGTTTGGGACCATTTTTAAAGGGGTTGTTGCTACAAAAAAGCTTTAAAAAAGTGGGAAAATAAATGAAGTGATTTTAAAAATTTATTGCGTTCATCTTTTTTTGTTTTGGGGAGTAAAAGTGGGTTTTTTCCCCTTCCCGGCTTTGGTTCCCTAGTGACCCAAACCTGTTTTTCCTTTTCTCCCCCTGTTTTTGTTTATTTTTTGTTTTTAAGTTTGGTGTTTATCACACAGGTCGAAAGGAAACACGAACTCCGGACGTGAGAACTTGTTTTATCTGATCTTTCAGAAAAAAAAGGTAATTTTCTTTACTGTTTTCCCTTAGTTTAGAGGTTCTCCGGACCTCAAAAAAAGGTAATTTATTTAATCTAGAATAATTTAAAAAGAAGGGAAATCAGAATTTCACAGAGCTCATTTGGTAGTCACCCGACGTTAACCAGGGTGGGCAGGGGAAACCAGCTTTTTTCTTTTTTGCTTTCCCAGAAAAATCTGGGGTGAGACACCCCTTTTTAAATAGTCGGGACCGGGTTTTTTATGACATGGTCATAAATTGTTTTTTTATCATGTTTTGCAGCCCCAAAAAGTGCTCCAATATTGGAAGGTGAAGTCAGAGATTTCTAAGTTAATGGAGGGTGTTTCTCTGTTTAAGAGAGGTTACGAAGAGTGTCTCTTGTTCTGGAAGGCATGACCCATCCTGTGATATACAAACAACCTATTGATTTGAATGTTCACTGTGTTGTGCCTAATATACCATGTTGTGATGCTGCAGAGAGATTGAACATTAAGGGCAACATGTATGGAGGGGGCTGCGCCCAGCCTGTCTGAGTGTCTTTTCAGCCAAATAACTAGCGCAGCCCTGTTCGCTTTTTTTTTAACCCCCACATTAACGACCTTTGGACGTATTCCATACGTCTTAGGTCAGTTCTGGGGGGAGTTCACGCACATGGACGTAGGGTTTTCGTCTGAGGATCGCGCGAACTCTATAGCAGAGTTTGGCGTGACGTTCGGCGCGGGGTTGTCTGCTGCTTTATTTCTGCTGACTATCCGCGGAGTGTCGGCCCCGACCCCTGGATCGCTAACGGGGGGGGTGGGGTGCGTGTTGGGTTGAACCCCTGGGTGTGGGGGGGCGGTTGTAACTCCTTAATTTTCGCGGACCTATGGGTCGCCATTTAACTAAGAGAGATCGCAGGTGGGATTGATCCTCATGGTCTCTTATCGGCGTGGATGGCAAGCTAGCGCAAGGAACGGATGGGCGATCCGTGCAGCTCATGCCCTATGACTGACAGCCACGGTGGGTCGGATCAGAGTATGCCTTCCAGCGGTTTATGCTCTGTGTCGTCTAGTTGCCGGCCGGTGGCCCTGTGGGCGTTGTCCCGGCATCGTGACTGACAGTTGTCATAGGATACCAGTTATAGCCAACAAGCTATGCATGATTCATATTGAATGAGAGATATAAAGATTATCTCATGCATATACCCTTTGCGCGGATTAGTTTATAATATATATGTATGGAAAAAGTTGAATAAAAGTTTAAAAAAAGTGCAAAAACAAGGTAAACACGTAAAATAAAATAAAAAATACGTTACACCGCCATTTTCCCCTTTACATTCTCGCCAATCGCCCCATAAATATAGATCAAAAATTAAATAATGTTCCCATTTCTGGTATACGCCGAGTGCGTTACGACACCATGACCCATATTAATTCTGTCTTGTTTAATTAACACGTAACGGTGATGCCGTTTAAAAAACAAAAAACAAAAAACAGTCACGAATTCAGATTGTTGATTCATCCCGACAGCACTTATTTATTGAATAAAAAGCGATTCTATTATACTCCTAGATAGATTACGACCTAATTGTTTTTGTAATTTTATTTCGTCAGTTCATCCCACAAAAAAAAGTCCCTTTACTGCATATGTTTACGGAAATAAAAAAATAAAAAATGTTATTGCTTCAGATGTGATAGTGAATAAAAACGATGACAACTATTTAAAATTGTTTTACTCACTATAATTCTCTATTTTCTTTTTTTTTTAAGTGCCTTCTTACATAATATAAATCTATATAAATTGGGTTTTATCGCCTTAATCGTAGCGACCAAAAGAGATTATAAAGCTAACTTATCAAGGATACTGCACGGGTGTGCCCTGTTAAATATTATAAATAAAATATCTCTTCTTGGTTTGCAGTATTTTCTTTCACCCTGGCCTACCAAATATAATGGATTTAAAAGGATCAAAAAGCCTTGTACCCCCCATATAAATGTTACTATTATATTAGTCATCTCTATCTATGCCTTATATCAAGTCCCTAACAGCGCAAGCCACAGAAAATTTTAAATGTTATGGCCTCCTCTCAGTACTATGGCGGATTGACAAAAAGTTTATTTCCTGGTTGAAATAAATGTGTTTTCATTTTTTCTGTATATATGAGGAAATAACTTTAAAAATATACAATTGGGTATCGGTGTAATCGTTTTGACCTGCTGAGTATAGTACCATGTCTATATTACCGTACAGGGACCGCTATAAATATTTTTAATATATATTTCACTACCAAGATTGCAATGTATTTTGTTCAATTACATATCAGATATAACCTTATTAATAAGTGATAATAGAAATCTATGCCTCCCCATATGGGTTCCAATAAAAACTTCAACTCTTCACCGCATTTAAAAAGCCCCGATAAACTGATTCTGCACACAGCAAAATAAAAAAGTTATGGCTGTCTGAATAGGACAACATAAAAAAGACAATTTTTCTTATAGACATTCTTTCTACTGTGTAAAAAGTTAATAAAACAGAAAAAAACTATTTATAAATCTTTTATAATTGTAATTGTACCGACCCCCATAGTAATTGTTTCTCACATCTTTTACTTGAAGGCGAAGGCTGTAAAACTGACGAAACTCAAAAAACAATGAATGACACTGCGTTTTTCCACACCCATTCTATCATTGCCCCCAATGTAAAAAAATACTATGGAACACCTGTGCCATCCAAAATGCAAGTACACCCCTTTGATGAGATCCCTGTTGGGTGTTGATCCAAAATGGGGAGACTTCTGGTAGGTTTGCCTGTTCTGCTTACTTTGGGGGTACTTTGACCCACATCGACATGGCATCGGCCCATCCAAATAATCTGCGTTCCAAAGTCAATATAGCGCTACTCCCTTTTTCGCCCTGCCTAATGCGCGCCAAACTGCGTTTACCTCCCACATGTAGGGTATTGCCAAACTTGGTAGAAATTGCTTAACAAAGTTTTAGGGTTCATTTTTTACAGGAATTCCTGTGTAGTTTGAACATTTAAGCTAAAACTGCAGATTATTGAAATAAAATTTGTTTTGTTCATTTTTCACAGCTGTATGCCTATAATCATTATGGGAGGTGTGAATCAACTGTGGGGTTATTTCTAATCAATTTGCACCCCCTGAGATATATTCCATTATGGGGTTTTGTAGGTGTTTTGTAGTTTCCAATTTGCACAGTCTTATTTAGGGGTGTGTATTAAGTTTTTGAACTTTAGGGTGTCCCCAATACTGTATTTGGCGACTATATAAAATCGTATTGAAATTGAGACCCCAGAGTATATAGTAGGTTCTCATCCTATTCTGCGGGCTTATGGAGCTGATGACATATTAACTGCAATAGCGGCCACATATGGGATTCTATGAAAATCGGACAGACCTGGGGGATATTGATATTAAGTTGCATTTACCTTGTCACTTTGCACAGATATTCACAGTGATTATTGGATCTAAATATTGATATGAATATCTGCAAATAAAAAGTAAATTTTTGATAATGTTCAACTTCCACTTTGCTCTTTCATCTTGTGAAATATCTGAAGGGTTATCAAACTTCTAAATAAGTGTTGTTAAATAACAATTATAGGGGTACTAGTTTCTAGAGATGGTGTCACTGATGGGGGGTTCTCTACATGAAGGCCCCCTCTAAGCTCACGTCAGAACTGGAGTTGGTCCCCTTAAAAAATGTATATTGCAAATTTCTTGAAAATGTGCGGAGAAAAATTATTACTAAATTTCTAAAGCCCTTCAAATGTGTAAAAAAAAATAAAAAGACATTTAAAAATGATGCAATCCTATTGGTGGAACTATGGTAGATGGTTTGTTTAAATTATTTTGTGGGGATTAATTTTCCTGTCTTGCAGCAAAGAAATTTTGACAACTTTCAAAATCGCTAATTTTTCCAATTTTTCATGAATTTTTGATTATTTTTCTCAACACAAGCAAGGATTGTATGGATAAAAATTTATTTCTTAATTAAAGCACAATGTTGTCACGATAGAGAAACATTATCTAATCACATGATTAGAAGTTAAAGTGTCATATAAGTTATTCTCTCATATATTGAAACAGGTAGATTTCATATATAATAGTCGGGGCTTGTGTAGGAAGGTCAAAACAGGCTGGGTCCTTAAGGGGTTAATCAGGCACACTCCAGTATCAGGCGCATTACAGAGCACCCGGGGTACATTGTAATACACCTGAGATCGGGGGGCGTGCTGGAGGAGTGTCGCACTACAACCGTACGAATCTACACATTTATGACTGCTTATTGGCAAATCCAGGTGCATTACTACTGGAACAGGTAGAGCACTAAAAGTGTTATACCTGAGCCTGAATTGTTCTTTTTGTAGCTAGAGAAGTGCCCTAATTCTTTGACCTGACAGTAGAACTCGGTCATAGTTTCCAGGCGGCAAGTCTTACGCTACTATTGCGTGCCATAAATATTGCCGCCTGGGCTCCAAAAGATATTTACATGTCGCTATTATTTTCTTTGTTTTCCCATGATATATATCTAACCACTGCTAGCTCCCAAACAAGCGTTTTTACATCTTTGCTCTTACTGTCCAGGATAGCTCTAGGACCGTTGGAATTGTCGAAAGTAAAGAAATCCTTCAAGGCAAATTTATTAAGGTAAAAATAAGGAAATAGTGCAAATTGTGCCTGAAATCTTTTCTTTTTGCATTTATATTCTTTTAACTATTTTTTTTTTATTTGTTTGGCTTTCTTTGGCCCCCTAGCTTTCATTTTGTATTTAAGTTGATTTTAATGCTTTTCTTAAAACAGAACCTCTTAATGACTACTTAAAGGAGTTGTCTTTCTACAAGGATTGCTTTTTATGTTAAAGATCTTGCAAAAACTAGTTACTTTGCCATTATATGTCCATTAACAGTATCCTACCTATTCTGAAAATTTTAACCTCTTGTATGGGCTGCATCAGCATCCTCTGGTTGTTATAGTAAGACTTGTTTGTATCTCTCGCTGATTGGACCTTCTGCACTGGTTGCTATATGCTACAGACATGGGTTCTACTGCCCAGCCAGTGTAGAAGCCATTAAACACACCCCTGAATTCAAAGGTGTAACCAAGAAAACAGGATGAGGTAAGATGAATCAATTCGTATGTGAGTCTACCCTTTTAAGCTTTTCTTTTAGGACAGCCCAAAATATGACAAACAAAATTTGATATAGGTGTTTGTTAACATTTTTTTCACTTTGTGCCAATCCACGCCAATGTCCTGACTATTCAGATCTTTTAATGAGAGTGAGTGTTAAGCTGTTGTCTTTAACCATATGCAATTGTTAGTCTGGAGGTGTTTAATATCTAATTTTGATTATTAGTACTACATCTTTGCGCATGTATGGGTATCTATTCCCACAAAAATCTATAAGCATAAACTGTGACTGCAAAAAAGCTACTAAATGGATTAATGAGCAAAATAAATTCTATAGTTCTTGGCTAAATTAATGTGTGGAAAAATACACAATAGATTTACAGTAGCATACAAATGGATAAGAATTTACAAATTTTATCCATATGCTGCAGACTTTTTTCTGCATTGAAATATGGATGTGCTACAAATTGGTTGCATAATTTACCCCTACTTTCACCTTGGTCAGTGTAGAAGGGATGAAATTTTGTAGAGCGTTTGGGGACACATGCACTTAGAATTAGAAAGTAATACCCTAACTCGGATTGGAGGGCCAGCGGACTGGTGGTTGATGGGTTACTTTTCTGAATTGTCAACTGTTAATTATGTGCTGCACCACCTCAAGTTGTGTCCTCTATTATTTAGCCAATTTATTAAATATAAGAGGATGAAATTAATAGAACTGTTATTGATTTTGCAAACGACACTGTAAATAGTATAGTGCAGCATGTAAGATTTGGACACTCTAAAGCACAGGTGTCCAACTGCAGCCCTCCAGCTGTTGGGAAACTACAACTCCCATCATGCCCACTGGTATAGATTATACAAATGCATGATGGGAGTTGTAGTTTCCCAACAGCTGGAGGGCCGCAGTTTGACACCCCTGCAAGTGTTTGGTCATCAGCTTTGCAAAATATGTTTACTGTGGATAAATATGAAGTTATGCATCTTGGTCCTAATAATCTGCATGTGCCATATGTCCTAGAAGGAGAGAATAGATGGCGTTGGGAGAGCAGTGAAAGATTTAGGCATACCAGTAGATCATAGATTACATGACATCATGTGCTGTCAACTAGGCCAGCAGAATATTGTCAAGTATTAGGAGAATCCATGCGGGAAGGGACATATTTATTTGTTCTAATAGTGGAGGTATCACTGGGGTCCCTCTTCCTTTGAATATATTAATGAATTATCTTACACAGGGATTGCACAGTAGATAGAAGCTCGATCTTTGACGATGTTACTAAAACTCTGCTAAAGCGTATCCACACATTGGAGATGGGATGATGGGTAGGTGGTAGGCCTGGGAAGTGAAGTAGCCCTGAGTTGTTTATCCCCTTAAGGTGACGCCTGAAAATTAATGACCAGAAACATTTTTTTAGTTTTTTGCATCCTTGTCGTTTTCAAAGTTGTAACTTTTATATTTTTTCAATGACGCTTGGTTGTATGAGGCCTTGTTTTATTCGAGACATAGTTGTAATTTATGGAGGGAATATTTAAGTTCACTTATAAATAATGGATGAATTTTTTTTATTTGTTTTAAATACTTTTTTTTGTTGTTTTTTAAAATTTTTTTACACCAATTCACATTTACAATTAATAACTTGTTAGATTAATTCTACAGGTTATTACGGTCGTGTGGATACCTAATTTGTGTAGTTTTTTTTTGTGTGTTTAATATACACTCACCGGCCACTTTATTAGGTACACCATGCTAGTAACGGGTTGGACCCCCTTTTGCCTTCAGAACTGCCTCAATTCTTCGTGGCTTTAGATTCCACAAAGGTTTTGCAACGATGCTCAATTGGTACCAAGGGGCCCAAAGTGTGCCAAGAAAATTTTCCCCCACACCATGACACCACCCCACAGCCGAACCGTTGATACAAGGCAGGATGATCTATGCTTTCATGTTGTTGACGCCAATTCTGACCCTACCAGCAGAAATCGAGACTCATCAGACCAGGAAACATTTTTCCAATTTCTACTGTCCAATTTCGATGAGTTTGGGGTTTAAATTGGAGCCTCAGTTTCCTGTTTTAGCTGAAAGGAGTGGCACCCGGTGTGGTCTTCTGCTGCTGTAGCCCAATCTGCCTCAAAGTTCGCCGTAACTGTGCGTTCAGAGATGCTCTTCTGCCTACCTTGGTTGTAACGGGTGGCTATTTGAGTCACTGTTGCCCTTTTTATCAGCTCGAAACCATTCTGCCCATTCTCCTTTGACCTCTGGCATCAACAAGGCATTTCCGCCCACAGGACTGCCGCTCATGGATGTTTTTTCTTTTTTGGACCATTCTCCCGTAAAAACCCCAGAGATGGTTGGGCGGTGAAAATCCCAGGAGATCAGCAGTTTCTGAAATACTCAGACCAGCCCTTCTGGCACCAACAACCATGCCACGTTCAAAGGCACTCAAATCACCTTTTTTCCCCATACTGATGCTCGGTTTGAACTGAGGAGATTGTCTTGACCATGTTACATGCCCTAAATGCACTGAGTTGCCGCCATGTGATTGGTTTGATTAGAAGTTAAGTGTTAACGAGCAGTTGGACAGGTGTACCTAATAAAGTGGCCGGTGAGTGTATGCACAATTATTTTTTATTAAATATTTTTTTATTCATTTTTTACACTTTTTCTGTTATTTTTTACTTTCTTTTTAAATCCCATGAAGGGAGAACTGTTTTACATTTTTTTTTTTTTACACTTAGTAATATTTTTTTACACTTAGTATTTTTTTACACTTAGTTGTATTAGCATATAATCTGTGTCAGTCTGACACAGGCAGCAATCAGGGCAGCTCACAGTCTGCCCTGGTCACTGGCCTGTTACACAGACCGCTCTGGGGCTACTCTAGGTCCCTAGGGCTGACTGTGCAGCCGGTCCCCGGGCTCTGTCGGGTCACTTCCGATCACCCAACAGAGCAGAGAAACCCTTTGATTGCGCTTCGGTGATGATCCGCCGCAATCAAAGGGTTAAAGCACCGGGGAGCAAAGGTTCCCACACTCCCCGATGCTCGCAGGAGCTGCACTGGGATCAGGGCTGTGTAGTACAGCCCCGATCTCAGCGCAGCTGCGACACCCGGAGCCACAAACTCTGATGTCTGCAGCGATGTCTAAAGACGTCGCTGCAGACGAACGAACTGTACCAGCCGACGTCTAAAGTCGGGAGGCGGTTGTTAAGGAGTTAACACAGATAAATGCAAGGTTTTGCACATGGGGAGGAAAAATCCATTTCATGATTACATATTAAATGGAAAAACGCTGGAAAAAAGTGACATGGGAAGGACTTGGGAATCCTGGTGGTCAGATGAATTAACTGTAGCAGCCAGTGTCAGGCAGCAGCTGCCAAAGCAAATAGGATCATGCGGTGTATTAAAATGGGCATAGAGGCACACAATGAGAACATTATTCTCCCATTATACAAGTCACTGGTTAGACCACACATGGAATATTGTGTACAGTATTGGGCACCAGTACATAGGAACGACATTGTAAAGCTTGAACAGGTACAAAGGCAGCAACAAAAATAATAAAAGGACTGGGTGGACTGCAATACCCAGAAAGATTAGCAAGATTAGGGTTATTTAGTTTAGAGAAAAGATGGCTTTGGGATGACCTAATAAATGTGTATAAAGATATCAAGGGTCAATACAGAGATCTCTCCCATGATCTATTTATACCCAGGATTGTATTTAGAACAATGGGGCATCCTCTAGAGCTAGAGGAAAGAACGTTTCTAAATAGAAACATAGAAAGGGATTCTTTACTGTAAGAGGTATACACTGCAGCCGCTTGCACATGTGCCACCAGACTCTCTTCCTCCAGATGTGACTGGAAGAAGGACAACCCAGGCCAAAATGTCGCACTTATATCAGGACCAACAGCATTGCCAGTTGCAATATCTCACTTGATTGTTGCACTATGGAGAGTTACTTAAACCTGTTAATCTATAAGTTTGCTCTAAATAAATTATATACATTTCATGAATTCAAGACGAGATGTGGGATGAATTTACCGAAGCCTTATATATGAACGAACCTCCTCCCACTAGGCCCCTCACAGACTCGCATAACCAAGGTGTGCCGGAGCAATATTATTTCCTTGAGGGACAAAAGGACAAATCTCGTTTGTAACCAGAGGACTGCCTGTATGGTGAAAAGCTGTTCCATGAAAAATCCTATCAAAAGACAGGGGAGCACTCCCTCCATCTGGAGGAAAAAAAAGGCTTAAAGTGTTTTCTCACTATAATGACTAGCTTTTAACATGTAGGGAATGATAAATTTTAAACTTTTACTTAACATTGCTTTTTGTTTTTCCCGGTCAGGAGAATAGAGATTTTTTGCTCTGAGTTTACACAAGTGTCTCTAGGTTTATCCATATTTCATTTCCTGATTAGACAGAGAGCAGGGAGTAATGTCACCTTGGTTGGACGGAGAGCAGTTTTTAATCTCTAACAAGATTAGATTGTTTACTTTTGTTTTCACTCGTTGGAGATCTGTAGCTTTGTTTACTAACAGATTAAATCTTCTGCACTTATGTGTCTGTAACACTCAGCTAGATACAGAGAAGCTAAATATGCTAAGCATTGCTATATAACCACCCACAGCCTAACCAGACAGCATGAGTCTGAAGCTGCCTGTGACTCTGTGAAACAGCACGATAAGAAAACCCTTTTACTCTCCAGAGTTAACAAGTTTTCTCTATCATGAAGACTGTGAATCTGTGGAATATTCGCCTCAGGAGGTGATCACACCAGGAACAGGTGAAGCCTATAAAAAGACTTAGATGATTTTTTTTAACATTCTTTAAAGGAGTTGTCTCGCTACAAAGAATAGCTTTCAACATGTTGGGAACACTAAATGAAGACGTTTTCCAAATATATTGCGTTGTTTATTTTTTTGTTAAGGAGCTATAAGTGATTTTATCATCTTCTGTGCTTTCTCTGGTTCCCCAACTGACCGACCTGTGTACTTCTCCCCCCTCTGCTGTTTGTTCTATCTGATAGCAGGGAGTGAAGTCATCACACAGGTCTCTGCACACAGAACTTCAGGCAGTGAGAGCTTGTTTGTAATCTGATCTTTCAGACAAAAGCCAGTAATTACTACTATCTACATAAACTCAGAAGCTTCCCTGGTCCTGACAGCAAGAGATTTATCTAATTAGCAGAGGTCTGAATACATGGAGCTCATATGATAATTACAGACAGCCTGACCCAGAAGTGACAGAGCCAAGCAGCATTATTTCATTCATGCATCATATGAAACTTTGAGATGACACAACCCCTTTAAATATTCAGTTTTTAAAGAGTTTTTCTCACCATACTGTTTCACAGAGCCACAGCTAACTTCAGGCTCCCATTTCCTGTCCAGGCTGTGAGCGGTTCTACAGCAGTGATTGGCATATCAGCTCTGTTATCCCTTAGCTGAGCCTGTTAAAGGGACATTAGAGATGTAGGTTAGTAAACAGCAGTGCACAGGGCTACAGAGCTCTAAAGGCTTAAAGTTTGTCACTAAGTAACATAAACAAGGTTGGTCCTATTAATTACAAACAGCAGGGAGGGACATCATCATGCTGGCTACTGCTGCTAGAGCCTGTAAGAGCAGAGAGAGGTGGTTGGTAACGTAGAGAAGCTTGTGTATAAAATCAGGAGATATGTTCTGCTCTAACTCTGAAGGTAAGCAAAATCAGAACAGCAATGAATTTGGTAATAATCTTTATTTACTTTTGTCTACATGTTTAAAGCTAATCAATTAAAGGGGAATGATCTAGTGTTATGGAATATATTAGGTGAAATGTCAATTTCACCCACAAGATGGCGCCTTTGTCCAGGCACGCCCTGTTGTGTCAAGAAGTATGTTGAGAAAACCAAGATGGTCGCTGGCCTCAACTATTTTGCCTTCTCTGAACAAAGAGAGGATAGACTGGAATAATGTACTGATAAGGGAAACAAATAGAGATAGTGGATGTATGTCACATGTTGCCTATGAATGTTTGCACACGGACAGCTATAGAAACCTATGCTGCACAATAAAGACATAAAGAGCTGACTGGACTGCTGGCTGTCAGTTTGTGATTTCTTTCTCTGGCACGTGTCATTCAATATACTGATTTGACCCCCCACTAGGACGTTGAGCCCCTTTGTGGTTCCGTCTACAACACTAGTTTAATCACAACCTTGGATCATATTCAGTTTTTTTTCAGGACAGATTAGCTATGATTTGTGTTACTTTGATTTCTTACAATTTATTTCTGGGCTATGATTTTATTGTCATTGTAATTGAATGTTGGATTGTTCTTTATCCTTTGTGGCGAAAAAATGTATTTTTGTTGTGAACTTCAGCCAAGCCAGAGGCTAGTCATAGGCATAAGATCCTTAAAGCACAGCAACAGTGGTGAGCTGGATTTCTTCTATTATTTTCAGATTGGCTCTTATCTTATGTTTTTACCTTCCTCTGGATCAGTTTAAGGGAAAAAAGGTTCTAAAGTTTACCCTTACTTGTTTCATTTATCCACATCCTCTCCAATCCCTTGGTTCAACTTGATAGACATACAACATTTTTCAACCATACTAGTTATGTAACTGTTCCGTGAAATGTGGACCCCGCTGGCCCTGGACCCTCAGGCATTGCCTTGATGCATAGTCTATCCCTGGTATAGGTTAACAGAAATAGAACGTATAATCATTACACTGGGGAGGAAACTATTCTAATGCTTAGCGAGTCTGAGAGCTGCTACATTTTGCATGTACTGAGCATTTACATGAGGTTATGCTCTGATAATGGATCTGTTAAATTATTAATATGCAAAGTGAGTAGATTAGTTGTGACATAGAAGCATATAAAAAGTCGTTAATGGATAAAAGATTGATTGCAAAGACAGAAAAGTAAGAAATCTAATATACAGCATTTGGGAGGTTTTATACCTCCTCCTCTGATCAGTCCTTAGTCCATTCCCTATGGATTACCATATAAAAAGGTGTTCAATTGTCAAACTAGTTCCCAATTCAAGAGTCGCTACACTGACTTGGTTACTGTGCATTAACCTCTGAGGCACCTTTTTTAAGATGTGTTACAGTATTATAGCTTTTTAACTGGACCGTTGTCAAATCAAAGATTCTTAGCTGATCTATGGATGTTCCTTGAAAGGAAAGGACCATTTAAAAAATGTAAGGTTTTCAAGATATAAGGTATCAGAACTGGGGCTTGGTATCATCTGGAGTTGAGTATGGTATAGGTGTGAGCTCTTGGCAGTGTATGGGGAAAAAGCATGTTGTCAAATGTACATGCCATAAACCCACCTTCACCTTTAAAGGGAACCTGTCACATAATTTATGCCCCCTTGCTGAGGACAGCACAAGCTAGTGTCAGACCTGCTGTTTCCAGCGCTGTGTCCCTTATTCTGTAAGATGCAGCAGTTTTAGAGCATTTACCCCTCAAATCTTATTCATGAGCAGGTGTTAGCCCCACCCACCAAAGAATAGCCACGCCTACTGACACTTATTCACATGTTTCTACCTATTCAAAGTTTGTCAGTTGAGGTGGGCGGAGCTAGCCTCCGATTGGCCGGGTTTGAAAAAAACGGACTCTTTGAAGGACTCTTTTCTGGCTGAAAACTGCAGATTTGAGCATTAAATACACGAAAACTCCTGCATCTTACAGAATAAGGGACACAGCGCTGGAAACAGCAGGTCTGACACTAGCTTGTGCTGTCCTCAGCAAGGGGGGCAAAAACTATGTGACAGGTTCTCTTTAATTACATAAAAAGGAAGGTTTAGACCCCCTGTTGTGCTTCTGACCACCATTATGTGACCTCTCCACAGCCATATACAGATCCTGCATCCCCATCCCTCACCTGTGGCTTCATGAGCCACAGTTTCTCGGATGATGGTAATTTGATATCAAATCTGCATGGCACTTGGGCCAGATAATAAGGGTATGTTCCCACGGCGTAATTTCAGCACGCATTTTGCCACGTATTTGCGCTTAATACGCGGCGTGCCGCAATAACAGTGATTGGATTACACCTCGTCCCCCCGCGCGTACAATACGATTGTACTGTATGCGCAGGGAGATAAGTGACATGTCAATTATTCGCGGCAATTACGCGCCACGAGTAATGAATGTCTGTGGGGCCGGCGGGCTGCCACGATTCCCAAAACACCCAGAGTATTGCGGAGCGTACTCTACGCTCCGCAATTACGCCGTGTGAACATACACTAAGGGGATGAATTCTTCCAAAAATGCTGCAGATAGCAGGATACTCCTCTACTCCTCTACTCTCGATGGCCTTTCAGTAAATATTATGGTAAGTGGTTTGCAAAAGTATTCACACCCCTTGAAATGTTCCTCATTTTAAACGTCACAGCTACAAACTAAAATGCATTTCATTGATATTTTATGTGACAGAGCAATACAAAGCAGCAAATAGTTGTGAAGTGAATGGAAAATAATACATGCTTTTCCGAATTTCTGCAATATAAAAAAAATGAAGCGTGGCGTGCAAATTTATATAGCCTCCTGTACTCTGATACCCCTACATAAAATCTAGTGTGACCGATTGCCTAATTGGTAAATAAAGTACATCTGTATGTATTGAGTCTCAGTTGTAACTACAGCTGAAAAAGGCCTCACTAAGAGGTTTGTTATGAGACGGTCAACGTGAACAAGCAGCATCATGAAAACCAAGGAACTTACCATACAGCTCAAGAATAAAGTTGTGGCAATGATTAGTATTACACGGGTTTAGGTTTAAAAAATACCCCAAACTTTGAACATCTCACAGAGCACTGTTTAACCCCTTAAGACGAAAGACAGAAAAGTACTTATTGAACAGCTAAATTTTGTAATTTTTGCCTCCTTGCGTTTCAATGGTCAGAACGTGACGCAATTGAATGGGGGCTTATATTGTGTGGGAGAAGTTGTATTTTTGGGGGGCCTAGTTTAAGTTTACAAATAAATTATTTATTTATTTTTATTTTTATAATTATATCGCGAGCGCTTACACACATTCACTTTAAACAACAAAAATACCTGTTAGATTAATTTGCAGTTATTACAGTTGTGTGGATACCTACATATGTTTCATAGTTTTCTTTTTTTCTGTGTGTGTAATGTATGCACAATTATTTTTATTACATTTTTATTTTATTTTTTTATTTTTTCTATACTTTTTTATGTTTTTTTACTTTTTTTTAAATCCCATGAAGGGATAACTGTTTTACATTATTTTATACTTAGTAATGGATTAGTCATTTCATATGTGCATATTATTTACAAATCTGTGTCAGTTAGGGACACAAGCAGCAAGTTCAGAGGGGCAGCATACAATCTGCCTTGACTGCAGGCTTCTTACACAGACAGTCCTGAGGCTACTCAAAATCCCCAGGGCTGACTGTGCAGCTATTCCCCATGTTCTGTCGGGTCACCGGGAGTCCCAATCACCCGACAGAGCAGGTGAAAGCCCTTTGATTATGCCACAGTCACTGACCGCAGCAATCAAAGGGTTAAGCGCCGGGGAACGGTGGTTTCCTCAGCTTCCTGGCACTTGCAGAGACTGCTCTAGGAGCAGGGCCGCAAAGTACAGCTATTTTCCCTGATTAGCTGCGGCGCTGGGAGCCACAAAACCCCTGTTCTGCAGTGATGCCAAAAGACGACATTGCAAACAAACGAACTGAAATGCCTGTCGTCAAAGGACAGAGGGCCATTGCTAAGGGGTTAATCCATAATCCATAAATGGAAAAATTATGGCACCACTGATAATCTTAAAAGATATGGCTGTCCACCTAAAAAGATACCCCCAACAAGGAAAGCATTAATTAATAGAAGCAACCAAGAGGCCCAGTGTCATTCTGGAGGAGCTGAAGAGATTCACAGCTCAGGTGGGAGAAAAAATGGGGATGCTGTATAAAAGTAAAGAAAACAAGAAATCAATCATTTGGAAATCTCTTATAGCCACATTTTATTCTATTATTTAGAAATTGATGGCAGAAACACAGCCAAAAAAAGTTGGGAGAGGGCCCTGTCTATCATATTGTAGCATTCCATCTTCATTTTACAACCAGAACACCAATCTGAATACCAATTGCTGAAGTTTTAGGAGAGGAATTGTCTCATTCTTGTCTGATTTCGATGTAGGAATCTAGGGCGACATGTATGAACGGGCTTTACGCCTGTTTTCTGGCGGTATCTGCGCTCCCGGCCCCGAATTCCCCCTGTCGGACGATGGGAATGCGGTGTTAGGCGAAGGCAGCGTTCGCCACTTTCAGCTTGCGCCCGCATGAAGGGGGCGCGTGTGGGCGCGGTGTGTAGGCGTTCCGGGGCGGGACGTGGCGCGCTCAAAAAAACCCCGCGGCATGTACGGATGGCGCGCCTCGGGCCAAAGCGCGGCGCAATGCAGCGCTCGGGCAGCTCCGACAGTCAGACCTGTTGATTTTGGTTAAATGCTCCGGCGGCGGCGATGTAGTAGTGAAGCAAGAAACATAAACATGCGAGGAAGCAGATAGAAGATCGCGACAGAAATCTCGGCGCTTCGCTTTCCGTGCGGCCAGTGGAGTATGAATCGAAAAAAAATCACCTTTATAAAGGCGGGGAAAGACTCATTGTCAGTCAAGGCTGATACTCAAAAAAAAAAAAAAACAAACAATCACTTTCCAAAAATTAGAATGGCAAAATATCCAGAATCGGATATTGGAAATTTGCCGGGAAATACAGTAATTCAAATTCTGACCGCTATTCCTCCTAGTTGGTCCGGCAGAAGCAAGCCACTCAGAATAGGCTATCGACAGTGAACCATTAATAATCTATGGAGACGATTGACCAATAGAATACAACGACGGGACAGTTCAAATACAGTAAAAAATGCAGAAAAGAGCTGAGTGGTTGAGCTTTTCGGGGCTTGGCTATCTCGGCCAATCCAGAATAGGAGCGACAGGGACCATCATAGCCCATTGGAGGATTTTGATCAATCAAAAAATCAAAGGCGGGGGACATTCAAAATACAGTAAAGACAGAAAAGAGCTGATTGGAGCTAGCCGGGGGCTTGCTAATCAGCCAATCAATGCACGAGCTCACTTTCCCTTGTAGTCTATAGGAAGAGATCGGCGCAATGCAAATCTAGGCTTCAGCGCGTGCGGCATGGAGTATGAATAAAAAAATTATTTTTATTAAGTGTAAAACATTAGCAGCTAAAGCGCTGAAACTTCACTAAAAATAAATCAGTTAAATCCCGAACAATGCGTTTGTCGCCGAGACGGCGCTACATAAGGAAATTGCCAATAGAGAGAATTGGGGAATACAGTAAGTCAAAATTGTTTAAGCTCTTCTGATGGTCGGCATAACACCAGCCAATCAGAATGCCAATCAGTGGGGCCATTATATTAGTATGGAGGAGAATTGACCAATCAGAATAGAGCGTAGTGGCCCATTCTAACCTATGGAGAAATATTGACCAATCATATTCAAGGCGGGACTGGTTCAAAATACAGATCAAAAGCAGAAACGAGTATTGTTGAAGCGGCGGGGGGATCTCAAGCTTAGCCATGCAGGATCGCGAGCTACTTTCTCACTAGAGTTCTATGGGCGAAAAGAAAATTCTGAGCGGAGCTCTGTGATTGGCTAAGTTAAAAGAGGCGCTGTTATTTGGACAATGGGAGAGAGCGAGCAGACGTCCTATGGGTTTTTCTAGTGCAATCTGAAATAAATGTACTTGGCCGTATTCCAATTATAAGATACAGAAGTTGTCCCGATGTGTATTATAAACATTGAATAATGTATATAGGGGGTAAAGAAAAAAAATAATTAAAATCGATTAAAATCATTTTATTCTTTATTTTCGTTATCAAGGATCAATAGTATGGTAGCAAACAAAAATAATGAAATAACATGATTTTATTGAATTAATTTTGTTTTTGTTTACCCCATCATTTTTTTTCCATTATATATACAAAAGGGTCTACTTCTGTAGTGTTAATTTAATTTGATCTATCGCCAATGTACAGTTTTATTTCAGATTGCATTAGAAAACTCATAGGAGCGTCGCTCGCTCTCCCATTGGTCCAATTAACAGCGCCTTTTTAACTTTGCCAATCACAGAGCTCGCTCGGAATTTCTTTTCCCATAGAACTCTATGAGGAAAGTAGCTCTGCGCTTGATTGGCTAAGCTTGACGAGCCCCCCGCCGCTTCCAACCAATAGCTCGTTTCTGCCTTTTTATACTGTATTTTGAAATCTGTCCGCCTGTTGAATTGATTGGTCAATATTTTCTACATAGGTTTAGAATGGGCCACTTCGCTCCTATTCTGATTGGTCAATTTCTCCTCCATAGGGATTTAATGGGCCACTGTGGCGTTCCCTATTCTGATTGCGTCAAAACTTCTCCATACGGATATATTGGGTCTTTGTCGCTCCTATTCTGATTGGCGGCTTTCTGCCGACCATGAGAATAGCTTAAACAATTTAAATTACTGTATTTCGTGGCAATTCTCTTTATTGCAATTCCCTTATGTTGGCCGGTCTTCGGACGACAAACGCGTTTTTTAGGGATTAAAGTGCTTTATTTATAAAGAACGTTTAACCGCTTTATCTGATAATATTTTCCACTTAATAAAAATGATTTGTTTATTCATTAGCATGCCCGTCACGGCGCTGAGCGCGATATTGCATTACGCCGATCATCTCCATAGACTACAATGGGAGAAATAGCTCGCGCTCTGATTGGCTGGGATAGGCAAGCCACCGCTTAGCTCAGCCAATCAGCTCTCTTTTCTGCATTTTTACTGTATTTTGACACTGTCACGCTTTGATTTCATTGGTCCAAAACTTTCCATAGGATATAATGGGTCTTTGTTGTCACTCCTATTCTGATGGTTCAAGATCCTTCATAGGTTAAATGGGCCACTGTCGCTCCTATTCTGATTGGTCAATAGTTCTCTCCATAGGTTTTTAATGGGGACACTGTCTGCTTCCTATTCTGATTGGCGGGTTTATGCCGACCATTAAGAAGAGCTGCCAGAATTTGAATTACTGTATATTCCCGGCAATTCTCTATATGCAATTCCTTATGTAGCGCGGGTCTCGGCGACAACTCGTTGTTCTGGATTTATTAATGGTGTTTAAAGAAGGTTTCAGCTTTTTGTACTGAGAATATTTTACATTAATAAAAATGATTTTTTTTATTCCTACTCCATTTGCTGACACGGGGCTGAGCGCCGGAGATATCAATCCTGCCCCGATCTCTTCATAGACTACTAATTGGGCGGAAGTAGCTCCTGCTCTGATTGGCTGGGCTAGCAAGCCACCGCTAAGCTCAACCAATCGCTCTTTTCTGCTTTGACTGTATTTCTGAAACTGTCCCGCTTTGAATTTGATTGGTCCAAAACATCTCCATAGGCTAATGGGGTCCCTGTCGCTCCTATTCTGATTGGCCGAGATAGCCAAGCCTCGATAGCTCAGCCAATGAGCTCTTTCTGCATTTTTACTGTATTTTGAACAGTTTTTATTCCCCCGCCTTTGATTCTGATTGGTCAATAGTTCTCAAGGTTTTAATGGTACACGGTGTCGCTCCTATTTGATGGCCGGTATCTGCCGACAATGAGGAATTGCTTTCAGAATTTGAAACTATGTATTTCCGGCAATTTACAATATCCTAATTCTGAATGAGATATTTGGAAAGTGATTTTGTTTTATGTTTTTTTTATTTTTTAGGTTTCAGCTCTTTGTTCTGAGTATGTTGCAAGCATTTATAAAGGCGATTTTTTTATTCATACTCCGCACGACATGTGGAATGATTTCTCGCTGTTTTTTCCAGCCTGTTCTTGCATCGGAACCAGATTTTCGGCGCAGTCCGCCAGCGCTAAAGTCCCGCACTGCACCACACACTGGCGAGGGCCGGGTACTTTTCCCGCATGTTATGAGTGCACCTCCTCGGACGGGACTCTTTGGCGAGGCCCCCCACCCGTTGGCTCAGTCACCCGCACACATAGAGTTATAATCAAAAAATAATCCCCACACTCGGCGATTCAGTAGGCGGGCGGATGTGTTTATCGCATGTATGACAGCTGTTACTCCCGCCCAGCCCCCCCACCCGGCGAATCTCGAGGCCAGCTCGCACTGCGCCCAAAGTTCCGCCATGCGCCTACACACTGGCGAGGCGGGGACTTTACTAGTTGTATGAGCGGCCCGGTCCGGACATAAATCAGGCCAGATTTCGCCTGTGAAAAAAAACCGGCAGAAGGTGCGCCTCCGACGTGGCGAGGCATCATACTGTCGCCTAGTGTTTAACAGTCCTGAGTTTCTTTAACCTGATTTTTCTTTTCGTTTAATGTGCCAAATGTTTTCTATTGGTTTGATTCTAGTGCAATTTCTGGATGAGGCAGTCAGTTCAGTAACCTGGACTCTTCTTCAGTAAAGCCATCTTTTGTAATGGAGGCAGTATGCGGTTTAGCAGTATTACCCCGCACTGAAAAATACAAGGGCCTTTACTGAACGAGATCGCATGTCTGAATGACAGAGGTCTTGCTTCTTAACCTTATATAATGCTCGGTGCATTAGGGCACTAATTCACACTACCCATTCAGAGATGCAGGTTTTGAACTGTGCATGATAAACAAGCTAGATGGGCCCTTCCTCTAAAGTCCACTGACACAACATCCGTGGTTTCCATAAAGAGAATGTTAATTTTGATTCGTTGACCACTAAAACAGTTTTCCAATTTGCTGCGAGTCTTCTTTAATGAGCTTTGGCACAGAGAAGTTGACAGCATTTCTGGATTATGTTGATTTATGGCTTCTTCTTGATGATAGATCTTAGCAAACTGTGTGCTCACAGACAATGATTTCTGGACGTATTCCTGAGCCCATGCATAATTTGCATGATGAATTCAAGACTGTTTTTAATGCTGTGCTGACTGATGGCTAAAGATCACAAGCATAGAATATGCCTTTGGCCTTGTCCCTTGACTCATAGATTTTCCAGATTCTTGAACCTTGATGATATTATGCATTGTAGGAAAAATTGTGATAATTTGTGAAAATTTTACATTGAGGTAAATTTTCATAAATAGTTTCACACTTTTAAATGCCAGTTTTTTAACCAAAGGGGAAATTACTGACCATTTTTGCTTCTGAGAGACTTTAACTCTCTAACATGCTATTTTTTACATACCCTTCTGACCCTCCAGCTGTTTTTATTAGTATCACTTACATTTTTCTTTTTGTAAACCCTGTCCCAACTTTTTTTTTTTGGATGTGTTTTTTCAGCACAGAATAATGTAGTCAACTATGCCATCCACCCAAAAATATAGCATGCTGACATATATTGGCAGCACCCCATTTTTAGCATGTGTGCTGGCGACATGTACCAGGAGCTTTTCAAACACCTAAACCAAACAGTTTACAACCATGTGTACAGAGCCCCAAAAGGGAATTTTTAGAGGGTTAAATTATCATTCATCACCCATAAGATGTCATAATAATATGCAGAATATATTTTTTACTTTACATCTCTGCATGTAATATCATGGTCTACTACACTATTCCATACAGCATAGACACTACCCCAGCATATGCCAGAAGTACATTCTTTTGGCATATGCCGGGGGAGCGGGTCCTATAGATATGTTAGGCATAAGTACATGGTGCTTTCCTCTAGTATTTTTTTAGTATATTTTGTACTGCGTGTCTGGTACACTTATTTGCATATTATTTTGTACTATTATTACTATTATATGAACACTGAATGATATTTTCAGTCATGCAGTATATGACCATATCATATTTTCATTGTAGAGCGGCATTGTCATTTCTCCAGTAAGTCCCAATTCTCTTCCTGCTGCTTTTCTTCTGCACATTCTGCTCTCACTTACAAATTCAAAGGGATTTACTCATTTATTAAATATAGTGCAACATAGAAGAAAAGTGGTGTTATAGGACACACTAGCACCAGCTCAAGTAATAATTCATATGCAACCCTGACCATGCATTGTTTTTGTATACCTGGACAGTGGGCTATTATAATCAATTCCATTGGTGGGTCCTATTTACCCCTAGCCTGACACTCATCCTACCCACAGAGTAATAAATGCGTGTTCATCCGGAGGTAGAGAACACAACTCCAGAGCCGCTAGCGCTGTGGCTGACGTACCATATTCATGTGATATCTGCCAAGGTCGTGTGGAATAATATAAGATGACTAACACTTCTATCTCTGAGATGATTAAAGCAGTGCAGGCCTTATCATACCTTCTATCTGCTTCACCTATCACCAAGGTAACTGAGTAGAAGAATAAGTGGGCACGTGCGTAATTATAAAACATCAATTATTGGTGCTGTTTGTTGTTGCTCACGTGTAAGAGTAATGCTTTCAAGTTTAGGGTAGGCATGAATTCTTCATCAAAAGGATCTGGTGCTTTAAAATAAGACTAAGTGAAAAAAAAAGAATTGATAAAGAGTCTTAGGACTTTTTTTTCACGCACGTGGCTGTTGTATGGCTCCAAACAACCTCTGAGGGGTACAAAGTCGTAATAGAGCACTTATTCACCTCTATGGGGCGCTAATGTACCAATGTGTGCCTCCAGTTTCATATGGATAATACTAATAATTTTTATTCCTAGTGTTTTCTTGTATTTCTTTGTCACTATTCTAATTTTTGTTTTTTCACTTTTTTCTGTGTTTTGAACACATTTATTCACTTCCGGTCTTTGAAATGCATTTGCGTTCCAACAATCGTTTTTACTTCTTGGTGGTCGCTTGTGGTTGTTTTCTGTATTTTTCTCTCTTATTTGACATTTTTGTGTTTTGTTTTGGTTATGGAGAGTTTTTTGTCCTGAGTTTTATATCATTGCCCATTATCTAAACCTGGGAAATTCTTTTGATTTTGGATTTGTTTATTGGTTGTGATGGCTGTTTCCTCCTTATAGGACCATTTCCTCCTCCTATTTTCACCCTGACGACGCATTCCTGTGAAAGTGCGTTGGGTATTTTCAGACGTTGCTATTGGTCTGTAATATCCCATTAATATGGCTTTAATTTGGAATTGTTAATTTATACACATCGATTTGATTATAAAATGTTTTTATTATTATTAAATTATTTTTTCAAATCATGTAAACCCCATTTTTATGATCTTTTTTGAAATTTTGAGTTTTTTTTGTTTTGGGAAATACTTCCCTTTGCGGGCACTTTTGGCACTTTTTTTGCACCGCAAATTGTTTTTTTTTGTATTTGTGTTGAAAAACTTTCAATAAAAAAAATTTTATTTTTTTTTTGGGTTTAAATGAAAATTTTGTTTGGGTTGCAGTTTCTTTATGGAGAAAAAATATCATTTTAATGCTTTTCCGTTTTGAATCCTATGGAAATGTACGGGTGCAATTTTTCTTTCAAAAAATTTGTTTTTTTTGTATTCTTTTCTTTACCTTTACAAAAAACCATGAAAAATTATAGCACTGTAACACAAAGTACCATATAGCAACAGCCCTCTATGGGTTTTTCCCTGGGGGGCCCCTTTGCTTTTAAATAAGCTGATTTATGATTTAAAATCAGAAAGAAATGTAAAAATTTTTGAAAAAACCCCTTTTTTAATTGTAATTTTAAAGGGTTTGCTTTTGAAAATCGCAATCTCTGTCTGTATGCCATGTTTTAAACCATTTTAAAATGTCACTGCCCAGCGGGAAATTTTGGTTTTTAAAAGTCTTTAGGGGGTTAGAGAAATTGTCATTGTTTGAAAATGACAAAAAACCTTTGGTTGGGAAAACCCCCGGGTGGCACAAAAAGGGGAAAACCTTTTTTATCCCGATTCTTTGGCTTATACAGCTGCTTTACCCTATTTTAGGGGTTGGGGAAACTCATAAATAAAAATAAAGAAGCACTTGTTTTATTTGGGGCCCGCCCATTTTATGAATCCCCCGGGGGTTTGGGGGCGCATTTTTCCCCTTTTTTTTCCGGCGGAATTGCTCTGATTTTTTGCCCGGGGGCCGGGGGCGCTCTTACATAGCATGTAAATCCCCCGCGCCTCGCCATGTTTGAGGCGCAGGGCGGGACTGAGGCGCAGTGCAGCGCGGGCGCCTATGTTTGGGTGCCGGAGGTAGTGGGTCATCCCTCCCGGGGAAAAACCCGCCGCGCCCCCCCCAGTGTGTGGGGTGCAGGGGCGGGGCCCGGGGCGCATTGCGGCGCTGCCCCAAAATTTTTCGCCGTCCGAGGCGGTGGGGCTGTAATGGGGGGAAAAAAAAGTTCCCTGCCCCTCGCCAGTGTGTGTGGGGCACAGTCCCCCGGGGACATGGGGCGGGTGGGGGAAACTTACCCCCTTGTCGGGACTGCCCCGGGAAAAACGGGTTCCGTTGCGAAAACAGGCTGGAACAGTGAGAAATTTTTCCCCAGATGTGGGTTTTGGGGGAGTTGAATCAAAAATTTCGACTTTATAAAGGCTTTCAAAATTCTCGGAAAAAGAGCTAAAACCCAAAAAAATAAAAAAAAATTTTAAAAAAAAACCCACTTTCCAATATCCAAATTTTCAAGAATTGGGAAAATTGGAAATTCCCCGGGAAAAAAACCGTAATTTCAAATTCAGAAAGCATTCTGTTTGGGTTCGGGCCCCTTTAAACCCTGGCCAATCGGGAATGGGGAGCGACAGTGAACCTTTTAAAACCTATGGGGAAGTTTGCCCAATCAAAACCCAACGGCGGGGATATTTTCAAAATACAGAAAAAATTTTGCGGGGAAAAAGAGGGTTTGGGTTAAGTTTCCCGGGGGGACTTGGCTAGCTCAGCCCAACCCAGAATAGGGGCGAAGAGACCCATTCTGCCAAATGGAGAAGTTTAAAACCAACCCAGAATCCCGGGGGCCCCGGGAGGGGGGTTTCAAAATACTGAAAAAATTGCGAAAAAAAGTGATTGGCTGAGCAAAGCGGGGGCTTCGGCTAGCTAAACCCAAATTTCAAAAAAGGGAGGACAGGGACCCTTTCTAGTCTAGGGAGAATTTTTAAGCCCAAAAACAAATCCACGGCGGGAAAATTTAAAAATAAAAGTAAAAAGCCCAGAAAAGAGCTGATTGGCTGAGTAGCGGGGCTTACCCTATCCCCAGCCAATCGAGCGGGGGAGCTACTTCTCCATTATATCTATGGAGAGATGGGCGCTCTGAAATTTTCAGCGCTCTGGGGCCGTGCGGCATGAAGTTTTTAATAAAAAAATATTTTTTTTAAAAATGAAAAACCTTAAATCAATAAAAAAAGCCAAAAACCCTTCTTTACAAATAAAGCATTTAAAAATCCCGAAAAAACCGGGGTTTTGTCGCCGAAAACCGGCGCTACATAGGGAATTGCAAAAAGAGAATTCCCCGGGGAAAATACAGAAATTCAAATTTTTTAAAAGGTTTTTCTCATTGGTGGGGCCATAAACCACCAAAACAGAATGGGGAGCGGAAAAATGTCCCATTTTTAACCATGGGGGGGGGGGGAGAATTGCCCCAACCCAAAAATAGGAGCGACAATGTCCCATTATATCCTTGGAGAAAAATTGAAAAAATCATATTAAAAAGGCGGGAAAGTTAAAAATTTACATAAAAATGCAAAAACGAGCGATTGGTTAAAAGCGGGGGGGGCCCTCGCCACCCAAACCCAAATCAGACCCGCGAGCAAATTTCTCTAGATTCTTTTGGGGTAAAAAATTCTAAAAGAGCGCGCTCTGTGATTGGCAAAATTTTAAAAAAAGGGGGGCCCGTTTTTTGGGCCAAATTTTGGGAGAGCTGGGCGCGCCCCTATGGGTTTTCTTATGCAATTTGAAAAAAAACCCTGTACAGGGGCCGAAAACAAATTTTTAACCCCCAAACAAGAAGTTGCCCCCGATGTGTATATAAAAAAAAAAAAAATGGGGGGTAACGAAAAAAAAAAAATTTAAAAACAATTTAAAAACATGTTTATTTCTTTATTTTTGTTAAAAACCCATACTATTGATCCTTGGCTAACGAAAATAAAAAAAAATAAAATTTTAAATTTTTTTGAAATTTTAAAATTTTTTTTCGTTTTCCCCCCAAAAAAAAATTATTATTCGTTTTATATACACTTTGGGACAACTTTGTTTGTGTTATTAAATTTGGGTTTTGGCCCTTTACAGTTTTATTTCATTTGCATTAGAAAACCCCTAGGAGCGTCGCTAGCTCTCCCCATTGGTCCCCAAAAAACGGCGCCTCTTTTAAATTAGCCAAAACACAGAGCGCGCTTAGAATTTCTTTTCCCCTATTTTAGAACTCCCCCCTTTAGGGAAAATAAAAACCCTTTTTTGCGCCCCTTTTAAAGGGCCCTTTTCTTTCCCCCCAGCCCCTTTGCCGCTTCAACCCAATCAGTTCCCTTTCTGCTTTTTACTGTATTTTGAACTGACCTGCCTTTTGAACATGATTGGCCAAAATTTTTTTTTCCATAAGGGGGAAAAAAATGGGACATTGTCGCTCCTATTCTGATTGGTCAATTCTCCTCCCTTGGGTTTTAATTGGGGCCCTTGTCCCCTCCCATTCTGATTGGCTTTTATTTCCCGGGGCCAAGAGAAAAGTTTTTAAACAATTTGAATTTTTGTTTTCCCGCAAATTCTCTCTATTGCAATTTTCCCCCTTAGGCCCCGGTCTCCCGGGGACAAAAAGCCTTTTTTCGGGATTTTAAAATGCTTTATTTGTAAAAAAAGGGGTTCGGGTCCCTTTTTCTGATAAATTTTTTCCCCTTTCCCCTTAAAAAAAAACCAAATTTTTTTTTAATACTTTATGCCCCCAAAGGGCGCCCGAGCGCCGAGGGTTTCAGAGCCCCATTCTCCATTTGATTAAGGGGGGAAGTAGCTCGGGGCTCTGATTGGCTCGGATAAACCCCAAACCAAACCCCTAGCTCACCAATCAGCCCCTTTTCCCGGGCTTTTTACTGTATTTTGAACCCGTCCCGCCTTTGATTTTTTATTGGTTTCCCAAAATTTTCCATAGGATATAATGGGTCTTTTTGTTTCCTATTCTGATTGGTTAATATTTCCTTATGGTTTGAATGGGCCACGGGCGCTCCTATTCTGAAGGGCCCCAAACTTCTCCATAGGGTATAAAAGGGCTTTGTCGCCCTATTTATTGGCGGCTTCTGCCGGGCCAATGAGAATAGCTTAAAACCAAAATTTTTAATTTTTCTTTATTTCCCCCGCAATTTCCCCTTTTATTTTCAATTCCCCCCTGTACGCCCGGGTCTCGGGGGACAAACGCGTTTTTTTGGGTTTTTAACTGCTTTATTTGTAAAAAGGGTTCGGCCCTTTCTAATAATATTTTACATTTAAAAAAAAAAAATTTTTTTATTAATACTTCATTTCCGCACAGCACAAAAGGGGCCGGGATTTCCCGGGGGCGCCCAAACCTTTCCCTAGAAAATAATTTGGGGGAAGTAGCTCCCCGCTCTAAATTTGGGTGGGGGGAGCCAAGCCCCCCGCTAGTCACCAAATCAGCCCTTTTTTTCTGTCCCCTTTTTTCTGTATTTTGAAAAATCCCGCCCCGGATTAATGATTGGTCTAACTTTCCATAGACGGGAAGGGGCTTTGTCGCTCCGATTCTGATTTGGGCAATATTTTTCTCCAAAAGGGTTTTTAAAGGGTTTTCTGTCCCCTCCTATTCTGATTGGCCCGAGTAGCCCAAATCCTGGTAGCTTTAAACCCAAACAGCTCTTTTCAG
Source organism: Phyllomedusa bahiana (assembly GCA_025379985.1). Lineage (NCBI taxonomy): Eukaryota > Metazoa > Chordata > Amphibia > Anura > Hylidae > Phyllomedusa > Phyllomedusa bahiana. The sequence continues at coordinate 28,410 of JAODAL010038720.1, forward strand.
AAATTTTTTCTGTATTTTTAACTGCCCCCCTTTGATTCTGATTGGTTCCAAACCTTTCCCCTTTGGTTTTAATAGTTCACTGTCGCTCCCTAATTTTGATTTTACCGGGGTTTTTGCCCCAATGAGAATAGCTTTCAAAAAATTTGAATTACTGATTTCCCGGCAAAATTCCAATATCATAAATCTTGAATTGCGCCGTTCTAAAAGTTTAGGAAAATGATTTTTTTTAATTATGTTTTTTTTTTTCGTTCAGACTTTTCTGGGCACTTTTTTTTCCGCCTTTATAAAGGGGATATTTTTTCGGAATCCTTTCTCCTGCTGCACGGAGCGGGGCGCCGAGAAATTTTTGTTTGCGATCTTCTAGTTTCCTCGCATGTTCCGATCCCGTTCCCTTTCCGCCTCTGCCGGAGGGATTTGGAACCCAAAAAAAACCCAGGTTTTGCCCGTCGGGGGCTGCCCCAGCGTGCATTGGGGCCTTGCTTTTTCCGGGTCGCCCCTCCCTTCATGCCTCGGGGTTTTGGGGGGCGCCCCGTCCCGCCCCGGAACGCTTACCCCCCGGACCAAACCCCCCCTTGTCTCGCCCCCTTTATGCGGGGCGCGGTGAAAAGTGGCGAAAGCTACGTAACACTGCATCCCCGCGTCCGGGCCCGCGGGTTCGGGTGGGAAAAGGGGCAGGGAAAATACGCCCCCGAAAACCAAAGGGGAAAGCCCGAAACATAAAATTTCGCCCCTTTAAAGTCTAAATTTTCTCCCCTTCCCACAAAAATTTCAGGCAGTCCCCCGGGTTTTCAAAACCCCGGGTAGGGACGTGGGTTTGTTTTTTAAGTTGAATTTTTAAGGGAAGGGCGGAACAGGTATTTTTATTAAAAGTTAAATTTTAGCAAAACCAAAAAAATTTTTAGTTTTTGGTAGTTTAAGGGGAAAAAGTTTTTACATTTGGGTTTGCTGTCTGGGGTTTCCCTTTTTTTTGAAGAATTTCACCTAACCCCTTCCTGTTTCTCATGTGCAGCTTTGGCATGCTTTGGGACTTGGTTATCAAAAAGGGGGTGACTCTTGTTGAATGTTTACCACGCCCCATTTAAATCTCCATTTGTAAACTAAGGGGGCGTATTTTAAGTCGGGGTTGATGTTTTAAATTGGGACCTTTCCTTTTTTACTTCGGGCAACCTGAAAAGTTTAAAATTTTTTTTTTTGAGAAATTTAAGGTTGGTGGTTCAGGTCCTATAAGTGTGAAGAAGCTGTCTCTGACTATTAAGGCAATCTGCTATTGCCTGAGGAAATGGTGCATTTAGGATTTCATAAAAAAACTGTAGCTTAAATGCCAGGGATGCCCTAATCTTTTCCTCGCTTACCCTGCATAAGCAAACCAAAAAGGGCGACCCCACACTCGTATCTTATCCTGATCAAACCTTAGCCAAACGGAGGGCATACAGATGGAAGACAGACAGATAACAAACAGGCACAACAGAAAACAGGAAGATATCAATGTCAGGTGGGCCAAGGTCAAACCAGGAGATCACACAGTACTGAGTCAGCAGGCAGAATAATAACTAAAATATAAACTGTATTTCAGAGCCAGAGGAAATCCAATAGAACAGCAAATGCATAGTTACAAGAGCCAGGATACAAGAAGCAATCACAGGCAAAGACAGAGGAAACAGGAAGGTTTAAATATCCCACCCCAGCCAGGGATTGGCCCAGATTCTTAACTATTAGGGCTCCGTACAGAACTCGGGATGAGGCTGGAAAGAGACCAGAACCTCTCAAAGGGCCATACACATATTACTCACAATAAAAGTTTATAGGTACCAGAGCTTATTTTTTTTCTCTTGTACACAATTCTGAATTATCTGCTCGCTACTGTGAGTTATATGCTAGATTTCGTTACCTGAACCTAACACTAGGAGCAGCTATATGTATAGATTTCTGTAGCTAGTATTAAATTATATGGAGCATCAAAAATCCATAAGCACTGAGCTCCCCCTAGTGCACTTTTCTGGGACAAAGAAAATAATTCTGAACCAAATGATGGTGTCTGTTGCATAAAAAACACACTAATCTTCACAAAAGTAGTGAAATTTTGTAAAAATGCTTTCTCTCATAAATTCTTGCCAGTCTCTGCACTTTAGTGCAACAACTAGTCTACTTTGACTTTGCATCTTTATGTGTAGGCTGTCAGTGACTTTTGCTGCAGTGATGTTTTATCTAGAGGGATGTAGCATTTCACAGTGTTGTTTCTGCAGCTGCACTTTGATGCAAAGTGTTGAATGAAAGTGCTCCCCCTCCCCCTTTCCAAGCAGGAAGTCCCAGCACAATTTTAAGCACCAATAAGCAGTTCAATTACATCAAGTTAATCAGCTGCATAAAAACATATTGCTATCTCTCTATGCTTATGAAGCTGTTAACCATGCCAGTCATCACCTACCACAGTATAAAAAATACGGTTACAATATGCAATCTATACTTCTAGAGACGTGGTTATAGACAAGAAATAAAGCTTTAAGTCCTTAAAAACCGTTTATACAATGCAAGGATTATAAAACAAAAAGTATAAAACATCATTTCTTTTTGATGGGATGATGAAAATACATTGTATCCTAATATTGAATCAGTTTTATTTAAACTGATTTTCTGTCCTTAAATGGGTTGTCTTATTACAATAATTGCTTTTTATGTTAAAGATCTTGCAAAAACAAGTCACTTGGCAATATATGTCCATTAACAGTGTCCTACCTATTCTGAGATATCCCCTCTTGTATGGGCTGCATCAGCTCCTCAGGTCGCTATAGCTACAGACCTGTGTGATCTCTCCTGATAGGCTGCCAGCACTGGTTGCTATAGCTACAGACCTGGCTTCTACTGCAGCCTAGTAGAAGACAGTAAACACACCCCTGAATTCAAAGTGAAACCAAGAAAACAGGACTACATGAATCAATGTAGTGAGACAACCCCATTAAGACAATGTTCCTTTGGGTCAAATATTCTATACTGATTAAATTCTTAATACGGTTAATTTTTAAAGGGACTAGCAAAATTTTTTCTGCTACAGAGCTATGAATTCCCAGTGGATTACTGATAAATAAAAAAACATCTGACTACCTGCACACACCACTAGAGGAAGCCTGCAAGCTAACTATACACTGTTTTATCATTGTAAAGGTGTATGCACAAGGCTCCTAAGCTCCCCGAGTGGTGACTGCAGGCATGCAGGACTTCATTATCATCAAAGTGGCGTAGATGTACTATTCAAAATGCTGCAATATTCTGACAAAGTTTGCACCAAAAACCTGGCTGACATGTACTGCATCATATTTATTATGTGCTTAGTCTAGATTAACGTTTATCTAAATTGTACAATGATTAGTAAATCTGGCCCTTGTTAGGAATGGCAGACATTCTTCAGCCATTTTGTTCATCTTCTTACTCATGTGGTTCTTATTCAACTACCTCAAACAACTTTCAGGGCAGATCAGCTGGTCAGGTCACACAGCAATGAGCTTATTGCTGCAGAAGTTACTGCTAGCCTTTGTTAAAGGGGTTGTCTCATTACACTGATTCATCTTATCTCAGTCCTCTTTTCTTGGTTTCATTTTGAATTCAGGGGCGTGTTTACTGGCTTCCACTAGGCTCCAGTGGAACCCAGGTCTGTAGCTATAGCAACCAGTGCTGGCAGCCTATCAGAATAGATCAAACAGGTCTGTAGCTATAGCAACCTGAGGAGCTGATGCAGCCCATACAAGAGGGGATATCTCAGAATAGGTAAGACACTGTTAATGGACCTATATTGCAAAGTGACTTGTTTTTGCAAGATCTTTAACATAAAAAGCAATTCTTGTAGTGAGACAACCCCTTTAAGCTCCTTCAGTTTGGCAGCCAAAGCACAGAGTGTATTGCATGTTCTTAGAGAGTGTGGCTAGGAATCTGCTAGTATTCTGTTCTATTGATCTAGTATCTGTTATATAGGTAGTTCTGATCTGTTTTGTCCAGGTCTAGAGATTGTATGCAGTAATCTGTTTAGTTTGCTTACTTAGTTATTTAGAGGCCTTTTCATCCCTTGTATTCCTGGTTCTGCTTATTCTCACCACAATGAGTAACTTTAAACATGCTGAAAAAAGTAAATTTAGACTGTTACCAAATATACCAATATTGTTGTTCTACTTTTGCTTCCTTTCAGAGCTAGAGCAGTTATAATCTTTTGCTTGTGTACATAAGCTTCTCTAGTTTACTGACCATCTCGATCTACTCTCATAACTCCAGCAGCCTTGGTCTGGATGGTAACGATACTCCTTGCTGTGTCTTGTCAGCAGCACAGGAGTTTGTTTATCTTCGTGACTGAAAAACTTTAATCCTTTAGAGCTATGTGTCCTTCTTCCCTGCTGTTAAAACTCATCTATTAGCAATGTTCCTCTAACAGGCTCAGCTAGAAACAGCAGAGCTGATATCATTGCAGTAAAACCACCCACAAGCTGACCAGGAATTGTGAGCCCAAAGCTGGCTGTGAAGAGCAGACTATGTGAAACAGCCTGGTGTGAACACCTCTTTAAGGGGGGTTGTCTCTCTACACGGATTGCTTTTTATGCTAAAGATCTTGCAGAAACAAGTCACCTTGCAATATGTGTCCATTAACCGTGTCCTACCTGCTCCTAGATATCCCCTCTTGTATGGACTGCATCAGCTCCTCAGGTTGTTATAGCTACAGACCTGTTCAATCTCTCCTGATAGGCTGCCAGCGCTGGTTGTTATAGCTACAGACCTGGTGTCCTCAGCAGCTCATCACTGCAGACCAGTAGTAACCAGTAAAGCCAGTAAACAGATCCCTGAATTCAAAAATGAAACCAAGAAAACAGGACTGAGGTCAGATGAATTGATGGATTGAGACAACCCCTTTAAGTTGCTCTGTGTCAATTGTCAGGGCTGTTTATTCGTGTTTGGTGCCATCTTGTTCACATAGGGTCAGTCATTTTTAGGGTCAGAGGGCCTGGTGTCTAGAAAAGCAGTAGGGCTATGTCTTTGGAAAGATTTAGGAAAAGTTAGTTAGGGTCAGTTATCCTGGTCATAGCCATGCTTTCTGTTTCAAGCCTTTTATGGTGTCATCGCCAACTGTTTTTAATTAAAAAAAAAACCTATGTATGTATGTTTTTTATGTATTAAAAAAATAATTGAGCACAGAACGCTTTGTAATGAAGAACCAAATGGTAGATTGTCCAGAGAGCAGCACAATTACAATATTTTTTTTATAACAGGTTTACTACCAGGATTTATCATTAAGTAATTATCTTGGAGAAAGAAAGGATGCATCTTTTTAAAATGCTCCATTTGTGGCTGACCTTCATTACATTATTCTGATCCTCTGAATGTAGATGGTCATTGACATAAGCAGCGTGCACAGATCTTATGCTTATTCTTACTTCTTAAAAGCCTTCACTCCGCTGCAGTACTTCTCGCAATCTTAGCGGTGGTAATATGAATGATAAATAACCCTGGCTTATGGATGACACATCCACATTAGTCACATGCTCGCTGTCCATAGTGTTGCATTCTGAACCGTCGTCAAAGGTTGCTAGGCAACTGAGAACCTGGGACCCGGCTGTAACTTTCAGCACCGACACTAAGATGAAGAGACATTTACCGGTCACAATATTACTCCTAGTTTTGCAGTCATTTCTGGCAGGGCCATCTTTTCCATTGGGCACACTAGGCAGTTGCCCGGGGGCCCCACAAGTATGGGGGCCCCAGGTGGTATATGCATGTCCCAAGAATACAAGAAACATACCCTGGATCCCTTGGTTTTCTTTGCTTATTCAACTATTTGTGTGTTTTTAGGATGTGCAGACAGTCAAGAACCATTGTTGTGGATGGGAACAAAGGTTATATATGTGTGATCCTTTGTGTCTCCATTTTAATGTATTATTTAATGTAACACCACGTATGTCTTTATATTATGGCACATAAAAGCTGCCTGTATAACTATACACGCTCTAAAGTGTTAACAAAATGGCCGCCACATAATATGCTTATAGAGATACCCGCCGTATATGGTGTCTCCTCTAAGGTTACGCCCCATGTTCGGATATTCCTGAGCTATAGGGAGTATACCTCAGTTTGGGATGTAACCAATAATGACTAACAGCTCGGCCCATGTAATGCTTTCTTATCTTGCTATCCTTCAAAAGTATAAAAACCTGCCATTTTGAGAATAAAGACAGAAAGTGTATTCACAGCAACAAGGCATGTTGTGATTTTCTTTCTTGGAGCACCTTCATCATCTTAGGATAATTTGGAGACCCCACAAGGATGTAGAGCCCCTTTGAGGTTCCATCGCGAGGCATGGGACCCAAAGGCTGATCCTGTGCTCTGCCAATTAGTCCTGGAGTCCATACATAAATCGGTGCGGCATAATATGCTGGTGTTCTACTGGGGGGGCTTTAGCATTGGCCTATTATGATGTCAGTGCCATTTGGGCCATAGTGCCACACTGCAGTGCATACCCAAGTGCCCTAATGGCTGCTCTTTGAGACACGGCTATGATATGTAGACATAGGGTCCAGAACAGCTCTCATAAGCTTTGAAAACTGTATATCGTACAACCTGCAAACACTCTCAGAAAAAGAACTTCTGAAGCTGGGGGTCATAGATGTTTTATTGGGTTTTCCCATTCAGACACCTGTGACACATCAATAAAATATTTAGAGAATGATCTCTCCTTAGCCGTACGTAGCCGGTCAGGTAGAGAAATGCTATAAGAAAAAGCGCGACTCTGCGCGCTGGAATCCTCTTTGACAAATACACACTGTATATCACTAACAGTCCAAGTGCTCACCTTGTTACAGCTGTACATCTATCGGTACAGCACGAGATCTCATTTAGTGATTTATTTCGTGCAGATAGCAAGGAAGCACTCCCGTCCGTTCCCGCCGATAAGCGCCACCACGGCGAGGCAAGCGCAAGAATGTGCATGAAATCTGGCGAGGAATAGTCTCCTGGAGAACCTAGACCTACCAGGAGGGGATGTATATGGGATTTCAACGGAAGCGCACAGGAAAAAACTAAGTCTTAGGATAGTCAAAGTTATACATTTCTACAAGGGCATTTTTGTGTAAAGCAAAACGCGTTTCGTGACAACCATTCCACTTCCTCTGATGCTTGATATTCACTAAAAACAAAAGCGACTGTTTACATACACCACTCCACATTTGAAAAATGAGTCTACAATAGTAGCAACTTGTATACACAAATGGTTTCATCATAAAAACTTTGGTTTAAACATAGCAGCATCCAATACAACTTAACTACCACATCACCTTAATAAATAAAATAAAATAGATATATGCAATATAATAAACAATATCTCTATAATACTAAAACGATTTTTACTATATAAAAAACAAAAATAAATAAATATAAATATAAATGTAAATATAAAAATATCCCCAAAAATTTTTTATAAAAAATTTTTCTAAAATTTTTTAAATTCATTTTATATATATTTAAAAAGGGAAGGGGGGGGGACCCTAGAACAAACAAGTTGATTTAAATAATTGTCCTCCTGTTCATTCGTGTCAGACCATAAGGTCTGAGGTTATTCACTGCTGTCAACATCCAATATATTACTACTCAAGCTTAATCTTTTATTTCTGGTCGTGGAAACATGGTAAACTGTATTGTTTCCTATCGGCTTAGTGTAAATAAAAATGCGGTTCTTACCTAGAATTATGTGACTCTAAATATATTGTTCTAGGCAGTGCTGTAAACAATCTTCCGTGTCGTATGTCATAACGATGGTTTACAAGCCTCCTAGACAATTTAGTTGTAGTTTTCCCTATATATTGGATTTTACAGCTGCAGGTAATTAAATACACTACAAAGGAGCTTGCGCAAGTGAGGTTGCTTTTGATCTTAAAAACCTCTCCCGTTGATGTAGAAGTAAAATGGGTATCAGTGACAATTTGGTCGCAACATTTGCAACAATGATGTTTGCAAGGAAACGAGCCCCTGGGGGGTAAAGGATTTTCAACAGATGGATTTTCACTATGTTGTTTTAACCTTGAGGGTGCCAAAGTATTTTTCAATGTTTTGGCACGCCTATATATGAATCTAGGACAAGGGGGCAAAACACCCTTCAAACCTGGGTCTCTAAGTAAAAGATTCCAATGTTTCTTAATAATCGCTTGTATTGTCCTATATTGAGATGTATGAGTCATTACAAAACATAAATCGAATTTCTTTTTATTTTTATTTTTTGTTTTTTTCAAGTATGTAGCTTGATTATTCACCTCTGCTTTTTTCATAGCTCCTTCTAGTAGTTTTTTAGGATAATTCTTTTGTAAAAATTTTTTTGTAAGTATACTAGCTTGCGCTTGAAATTCATGTTCTTCAGTACAATTTTTCTTTATCCTTCTGTACTGGCCAAATGGGATATTTTGGAGCCACTTTTTTTGATGATTTGAGTGGAATGATAAGTAACTATTGGAATCTGTTTGCTTGAAATGTGTTTTAGACATAATTATTCCTTCTTTTACATATAAATGAAGATCGAGAAAAATTATTTCAGTTTGGCTGAATGTGACTGTAAATTTTATCCCCCAAGTGTTGCTGTTTAAAAATAATATAAATTCATTAAGTATAGTGATAGGACCATTCCAAATTAAAATCAAATCGTCGATGAAACGCTTGTAATATTTTATATAATCACTATAGGGATTTTTGGGGCTATTAATGTGATTACTCTCAAAAACCCCCATAAATATGTTTGCTACCGAAGGGGCTACCCTAGTCCCCATAGCCACTCCCACTTTTTGGTGGTAATGTGTCTCATGGTATTTAAAATAATTATTTTTAAGAATTAATTCCAAACTTTTTAAAAGAAAATTTTTAAAAGGGGTGGAAAAAACAGGTTCCGTATCTAAAATTTCTTGGACTGTTAATAAACTTAATTCATGAGAGATATTAGAATAGAGTGATGTCACATCTAATGTGACTAATACTAAATTTTCGTTCCATGGGGTTCCTAGTATATCTCTCAAAACGGAATCTGAGTCTTTTAAAAAACTAGGTAGTCTCTCTACCAAGGGCTGTAACTGGGTATCAACAAAATGCGATAAATTTGAAAGAGTGGACTGTATACCTGATATTATCGGTCTACCTGGCGGATTAGTTTGGTTCTTGTGTATTTTTGGGAGATGGTAATAAAAAGGAATAGAATTATTGTCAGTAATCAAAAAACTTTTTTCCTCTTTCGTGATAATACCTTCATCAAAACTTTTATTAATAAAGTTATTATATGTATCTTTTAATAGATCATGTACTGACGGGGTAACTTCCTCATAATAAAACTTATCTTTAAGAATGCGCATGGCCTCGTTGTTATAATCTACATAATTTTGAATCACAACAGCGCCGCCCTTATCGGCGCTTCTGATCACTATCTCTCTATTTTTTGATAAAGAATTAAGAGCATATTTCTCTTTTTTACTCATATTAGCTTTTTGTTTAGGATTTTTTTGAATTTTCCTAAGGTCACTAATTACTAGGTCCGAAAATACCGGAATAAAGTTCCCTTGGGAGGTGGTGGGATAGAATCTAGATTTAGCTTTTATTCCCATACCTAAACGGCCTGTATTTTGTTCTTTATTTTGTTCATCAAGAGTATTATCTATACATTTGATAGATGGATGGATAGATTTTTTTAATGTTAAAAAACCTTTTAAGGGTTAAATTCCTAATGAATTTCTGTACATCTTGAAAAACAATAAAATCGTCGATTTGGTCATCAGGACAGAAACCCAAACCCTTTTTCAATATTTTGGTTTCTATAGGGGTAAGCTGATAATCAGATAAATTAAATATTTTTTCAGAATGTTCTATATTAGTTTTATTAAGCTTCTTGATTATTGCCTTTCTCTGTTTTATCAGAGATCGGTGTCTTTTTTTATATATTTGTCGACTCTGTTCTCCCCTCCGTCCTCGTTGTTTAATTTTCTTTTTCTGTCTAATGGTGAGTTGGGGTGTTGGGGGACAGGTGTGAACTGAATCGAAAAATTCTTTTCGATGGTATTGAAAACATTTATTGTCTGGTTGAGCCCTAAAAAAGATTGACTAGTTGAGGGAGATGACTGGGTATCAGGGGTATCTGGGGTATTGATAAATTCTGAAACATGAATATCTGTCTGTGTAAGATCAATGATGGGTATGGATGATTTAGGAGAATTGGTGACTTCCTGTGAGGAAGGAATCACTGTAGAGTGTGAGGTATTTTCATGTGTGTTTGAAGAGGGTGATGGGTTCTGGATAGAATTAATTTGTAACAATAAAGCAGGAGTATTTTGTAATGTAGAAGGTAATGAAATGATAGACTCATTAGAAATATCAGGTATAGTGAATTCCCCTAAGGTGGTGGTTTCCAAAGTGTTACTTATAGATGTGATTTTTGTATATTGTGTTATAAATTTTTTAAG
>JAODAL010038721.1:0-38863 GCA_025379985.1 Phyllomedusa bahiana
TTTTGATCGCTTTTTATTCCATTTTATGTGCTGGGGAAAAGAAAAATAATCTTAATTCTGTGAATTTTTTTATTATTTTTTTTTTACGCCGTTCACCGTACGGGTTAATTAACATGACAGATTTATAGGGCAGGTCGTTACGCACACGGCGATACCAAATATGGGTACTTTATTTATTTGATCTTTTTTGGGGCGATTGGCGTTTGTAAAGGGGAAAAGGGCGGTGTATGTATTTTTATTTTATTTTTCGTGTTTGTGTTTTACTTGTTTTTCACTTTTTTAACTTTTTTTCACTTTTTCACGTTATTTTTTTACATTTACCCATAGGGAATTTGAATGAGAGATCTTTAGATCCGGGATCCGGGGTCGGGGCTGGCGCTGCAGGATGTCAGCTGTAATATACAGCTGACACCCCGCACCGATCGCGCGAACTCTGCTTTAGAGTTTGCGCGATCCTCAGGACGTATCCATACGTCCAGGTGCGTGAAACCCCCAAACGACCTGGACGTATGGATACGCCCAAGGTCGTGAAGGGGTTAAAACATAACCTTTATTTAAAGGTTATGTTTTAATACTAATTGGTATTTATCTAAAAGTTAAGTGATTTTGGTGGGGTGTTCTTTTTTGTATGTGGATTTTCTAATCACTAACATTTTGTATCTTTGAGTTGACCCAGCCTTGTATCTGTTTCTTTTGGGTATTTTGTTCTTTAGGTTTCATTATCCCTTGCACAAATTAAAGACATCCCATTTGAGATGCAGCAAAGGAGCCCCAAAATAGAACTGAACCTTCTCAGTAGGAACAATGTTATTTTATTTTTTTCTCCATGCTTCATTTTTGCATCTGTGAACATAGAACTGATGTGACTTGCCAAAAAACTGCAGTGTTGTCTCATCTGTTCAAAGGACATTTTCTCAGGAACTTTGTGACTTGTCGCATTTTAGCACAATTCCAGTCACACTTTTTTTGTCAACAGTGGTTTCCTCACAGTGATCAAGTACCTTGACTTTGGAAGTTATCTCTTTTCAAGTTGTTTTGGGCTCTAGGGCTCTCACTGCCATGACGTACATACACTTTGTGGTACGTCCACTGCCTGGCACCGAGGATCAGCTCAGTGACTAGTAATGGATCTATCTTTTGACAGCCCAGTCCTGTCCAGAGTAATGCGATAATATGTTATATCACATCCAGCACGGGCCATGCTATAGTACAGTCTGCAGTTATATTGATCAGCTCAGTGGGTCAACATTATATATGACCCGCATAGCTGATTATATATGAATATTTTATACATACAGTTGAAACCAGAAGTTTACATACACTATATAAAAAGACACATATGCATGGTTTTATTACTATCTGACATGACATCTGAGTAAACCTTCCTCGATTTAGGTCAATTAGGATTACCAAAATTATTTACAATTGCCAAATGCCAGAATAATGAGAGAGATAATTTTTAAGGCATTTTTATTACTTTCTGCAAAGTCAAAAGTTTACATACATTTCATTAGTATTTGGTAGCATTGTCCATAAACTGTATGACTTGGGTCAAACATTTTGGATATCCTTCCACAAGCTTCTCACAATAGCTGGTAGGAATTATGCCCCATTCCTCCTGGCAGAACTGGTGTAACTGAGCCATGTTTGAAGGTGGCCGTGCTCGCACCCTCCTTTTCAGATTTGCCCATACATTTTCAAAAAGATCAGTGCTTTGTGATGGCCACTCCAAAACATTGACTTTGTTATCCTTAAAGGGGTTGTCTCACTAGAAAGATTTCATTGTATGTTAAAGATCTTGCAAAAACAAGTCACTTTGTAATATATGTCCATTAATAGTGTCCTTCCTATTCTGAGATATCCCCTCTTGTATGGGTTGCATCAGCTTGCATAGCTACAGATCTGTTCAATCTCTCATGATATGCTGCTAGCACTGGTTGCTATAGCTACAGACCTGTTTTCTACTTTAGCCTAGTAGAAGCCAGTAAACATGCCCCTGAATTCAAAATTAAACGAAGAAAACAGGACTGAGGTAAGATGAATCAATTTAGTGAGACAACCCCTTTAAACCACTTTGTAACCAGTTTGGCAGTATGCTTCAGGTCATTGTCCATTTTTGCCCAAGCTTTAACTTCCTGGCTGAAGTCTTGAGATGTTGCTTCAGTATTACAACATAGTCTTCTTTCCTCATGATGCCATCTATTTTGAAGTTCCCCAATCCCTCTTGCAGTAAAACAACCTGACAACATGATGCTAACACCCCCGTGTTTCACAGTTGGGATGGTGTTCATAGGCTTCCAAGCTTCTGCCTTTTTCTTCCAAAGGTAACAATGGTCATTATGGCCAAACAGTTAAATTTTAGTTTCATCAGACTACAGGATATGCCTCCAAAAATGTAGGTCTTTGTGCCTGTGTGCATTTACCAACATTAATCTGGCTTTTATATGTTTCTTTTGGAGTAATGGCTTCTTAATGGCAGAGTGGCCTTTTAGTCCATATTGATACAGTACTCATTTCACTGTGATAATGACACAATCTTACCAGCTTCTGCCAGCATCTTCACAAGGTCTTTTGCTTTTGTTCTTGGGTTGATATGCACATGCCGGACCAAAGCTCGTTCATCTCTGAGACACAGAACCAGTCTCCCTTCCTGAGTGGTATGATGGCTGGACATTCCTAGCTTGTTTGTAATTGTGTATAATTATTCTTAGAGATGAACAAGGCAACTTCAAGGATCTGGACATTGCATCTAAGGATGATCCAGACTTGTGCAAGTCCACAATTCTCTTCCTGATATCTTAGCTGATTTCTTTAGATTTTCTCATGATGTTACACACAGAAGTAGTGCATTTCTGCTGTGCATTTAAAATGCATCCATAGCTGTGTCTCTATTGAACCCAGATGTTGGCAATAAACTTATCAGAAGCTTCCAGAGACCTGACATCATCATATGGTCTGTCCAAAACTGTTTAAAGGCATAGTAATCCTAGTTTATGTAAAATTTGACTTTGCAGAAAGTAATAAAAATGCCTTAAAAATGATCTCTCTCATTATTCTGGCATTTAGAAAATATAAATAATTTTGGTAATCCTAATTGACCTAAAATGGGTAAGGTTTATTCTGATTTAATGTTAGGTAGTGAGAAAAACATGCATATGTGTCTTTTTATATAATGTATGTAAACATCTGGTTTCAACTGTATATAATGCTGACCCACAGAGCTGACAATCTGTCTGTAGTTATATAATATTTGTAACCAACATTATATAACTACAAACTAATGGTCAGCTCTGTGAGTCCAGCCCCCTTCATAACCCTACCCCCAAACAACCCCCTGGGCCATGGAAAAATTGTAGTGCATGTAACAGGTCCACCGTGGAAAAAAGTTGGGAGCTGCTGACTTAAAGGATTAAGTAATCTGAACTAATCATCTTTAAATAATTTATGTCACAATCCCAGGTGATAAAGTATCCACAGTCAATCAAATTTAACTCAATGGATAATTTCTACTAAAATGATTTTTAAGAAGAAATTTAGCAGTGAGTGATCATTTTAGCTGTCTGTTGACACCCCATCATTGTCTGGAGAGAAGTGAGCAGATTGGCGCCATAGACGCTTGACACCATCTTAACCAAATGAGTTTATCTTGGTTTCATCAGACGACAGGAGATGGTTCCAGTAAACCATATCCTTAGAGGCTTCCTTCTGGAACAACAATTGTGCGTACCAGTGTGCAACGTATGGTTTTAGCACTGATAGGCTGACCTCCCACCCCTTTAACCTCTGCAGCAATGCCAGAATAACTCATCTCATGGAATGACCCTGAGACTGTGCACTTAACTTTTGTTGACTTCTTTGACCTGTTCTGAGTGGAACCTGTCTTGTTAAACCGCTGTGTGGTCTTAGCCACTTTACTGCAGGTCAGTTTTAGGGTGTTTGCAATCTTCTAATAGCCTGGTCCTTCTTTATGTAGAGCACAGTTCTTTTTTTTCCGATCCTCGGAGAGTTCTTTGCCAGAAGGGGTTATGTTGAACTCTCAGTGACCTGTGTGAGAGAGTGTGAGAGCGATAGCACCAAATTTAACACACCTGCTCCCCATTCACACCTGAGACCTTGTAACACTAACGGGTCACATGACACCATGAAACTGGGGACAATTTTTCTATTTTCACTTAGATGTACTCACTTTTGTTGCCAGTGGTTGATACTTTGATGGCAGTGTGATGAGTTACTTTGAGAGCACACCAAATTTACATTGTTATACATCCTGTACACTGACTACTTTATATTGTATCAAAATGTACTATGAAAAGATACAACACAATATTTAAAAAAATGTGAGGGGTGTACTCAATTTTGTGAGATACTGTATATATATATAGCAAAATGTATATACGTATAAATTCAAAATCTGTACCTAGCCTGGCTCACATTTTGTGCTCTTACCTTTTTCCCCTTCTCCCACCCCCTCCCTTCCCAACCTCTTTCCCCTACTTACCTTAAAATTTTAAAGTGGTTTAAATGTTGAAAAAAATGCAATTGGCCCATGTAGATTCTTGATTTATAACTGAATGTCAAATTAGTGTAATAACACACACCCTAATCATATCATAATCTCCATCTATTGGCTGTGATTTTTGTACAACTGTCTTTCATGTAAATCACATTTTATTCAGTTGGTTTCTCAGAGTTCTGTCAGACACATTGGGGCAGATTTATCAATAGTGTCCTACTTTTAGACAGTGTAAAGTTAGACTAGACAGTCGTATAATGCACCACATTTATCATAGTGTTGATAAACCTGGTGCAGGTTAGAACTGTCTAGTCTAAGTTTGTACCACAATTAAGTTGGCTTACTTTTACGCCAGAAACTGCAACAAAATGCGGTCGCATTTTTGGTCACATTTGAGCCACGCCCCTTTTTACGAGGCCACGCCCCCTTGTCAGAAGCGTTTGAAACTGTCTAAAACACATAGTAAATGTGTTGAAAAGCTGGGTTTTGGCGCAAATTGAGACAGAATTCTGGCGCAACTTCCTTGATAAATCTGCCCCATTGACGCTTGTTACCACACACCCGGTTTTCTATTAGTTTTTCAAGTAATTTCAAGCCATATTGCTTGCAGTTTATTCTCCTGGCATTTTGACATATTCCTTGTTTTACCCCCATGTTTTTCTTTTATGACCTTTTAATATATATATGTTTGCATTACATTTTATACACAACTGCCTGTTAACAAACAATATCTTTTCCTACAATTAATTTTGGATAATTATTTGATGTAATATTTGCCTTCAAATAGCAGAATCTAACAGCTAAGACAGGTGTGCAAGAACTTTTCCTTTAAAGTGTAGGCTTATTTGAATTTTCAAACTTGTTCCAGTGTTTGCTTTAGAAATGAAAATTACAAGTTGATTCCAAGGGTGATATCTATGAATTTGCACTCACCATTTTTTTGCCATATATTACCAAATCTATATTTGTATAAACAGGCGTACAGCAAAACTTGGCGCAATGTGAGCCAGACGACACACCAAAGTTTTGGTGTGAAACTGCCATATAAATTTTGCCACTGAACACTCAATTCACCAATTCTGAGTGTTATGAATGTTTGGAGCATAACACTCTCATTCATACTGTCGAATTATATACATCTTTATATCTATTTAGAACTGGTGTGTCAGCGCCAAAGTATACAAATGGCATGTGTGAATTCATAGATTTTACACTACATTTTTTTTAGTCAATTTTGAGTTTCCATATTATTTTCCTCCATTCAGTGTAAAAAAATACAATCAATTAAAATAATTTCCTTTAATTATTATTTTTTTTTTATGAAGGCAGAATGTTAAGATATTAACCCCTTTCTGTTGCAGCCTATTTATTTTTCCCTGTGTGTGATTTTTCCTCCCCACCTTCAAAGAGCTATAACTTTTTTATTTCTCCATAGACGTATAGGTAGAGATGGGCGAATTGATTCTAACGAAGTGGAATTCGCTTAGAATTTCAGGAAAACTTCGGATCTGAATGAAGTCGAAGTTTGGGGTACTTCGCGTGAATGAAGTGTGCTTTTGATTGATAAATGGCTGCGAGCACATGGCGTTACATGGGGCAAAGCACTCTGGAAGGAAGAAGGGCATAGCCTGCATGACATGTGCAGAGATGAAGCCAATCAGAGACCAGCGGGATTCTGTGACGTCACCGCACTATATTAGTCCGGGCGCGATGCTGGTAGCTCATACCGCTCTCACTGTAATGAGTAGGGAAGGTGCTGCCGCGGCTGCTTATGATAGCTGATACTAAAGAACTCATTTTTATACAGCGATTTTTTGGGAGTGTCACAGCTTGTCTCAGAGACTGCTTCTCTTAACTTTCTATTTCTGATTTTGTGAGGAATTAGATCTGAAGTCCAGTGTGCGTCCAGTGCAGCTGCATATACATTTTAATGCTATCTGCTCACAGCACATTGAATATCCAAGGGTGATCTAAGCCTGTTCTGTTGTATTCATTTAAAGAAACAGCGTTTTTACAATACAATTACCACTTCATTTTTGGCTGCTCAATCTTTTGCGCAATTTACATCCAGGGGTTAATTAAGCGTTGTTCTGCTGTTGTGGTGACTAAAACAAACCGTCTTTTTCACCGCCAAAAAAGACATTTTTCCTGTAGCATAATTCACAAGCGAAGGTTAATTACAAGATTTTCTTTTGTTGTGTACCGTAAAATACACGCCATTGTAACACGCTACAAAGCTGGTAGTTTTTGGCTGCTCAATTCATTTGCGCAATTTACATCCAGGGGTTAATTAAGCATTTTTCTGCTGCTGTGGTGACTAAAATAAACTGTCTTTTTCACCGCCAAAAAAGACATTTTGCCTGTAGCATAATTCACAAGCAAAGGTTAATTACAAGTTTTTCTCTTGTTGTGTAGGGTAAAATACACGCCATTGTAACACGCTACAAAGCTGTCCCATCCGGTTCCCTCAGCCAGAGATCTACTATGTGGTCTGGGCTCAGCGCCACTATATAGCAAGGATGAACAATTTGAGGAGGGCAGTCAGCAGCTACTTGGCAGCGAAGAAATGGGGCCAATATCCCCTGCTTCTTGCAGTAGGCGGCAAAGTATAGATGTGGAGAATGGCATGGGAGGTCATGTTGTGAGGGGTCAGCCTCTGCATACCAAGACCGGTGATGAGGACAGCAGTGACGATGAAACACAAATAGATGATGATGTAGCCCAGAGGTTCCCAACCCTAGTCCTCAAGGCACACCAACAGGTCATGTTTTCTGGCTTTCCTTAGCATTGCACAGGTGAAGTCATTATTGTCAGTGCATTCTGCACAGGTGATATCATTATTGTCAGTGCATTCTGTGGGAGATCCTTAAAACATGACCTGTTGGTGTGCCTTGAGGACTGGAGATGGGGAACACTGATGTAGCCGACCGCACTTGGGAGCCGGGTGAAGCAAGGGCTTCATCATCGTCAGGAGAATAGGGCGTCAGCTTGCGCGTCAGGCAGTGGCGCAGCCAGCAAGTGGGTTGTGTGGCCGCGAGTCAGCGGGGTAGCAGCAGTGTGAGGTCGTGAGCAAAGCGGCCATGGGGTAAAAAACCTACTTCGCAGGTCCAAGAAAGTAGCGGCACAGGGGCTCAGCGAGGCAGCGGTGGTAGTAGTCACTCAGTGCGGAGCGTTGGCGGTAAAATCCGATACTCGGCGGTGTGGCAGTTCTTTGCTAAGACACCGGAGGAGCCGAATATGGGTATATGTAGAATCTGTGAGCAGAAAGTGAAGCGTGGCAAGGGAGCTAACGTTGGCACCACGGCCCTGCGTCAACACATGCAGCGTCACCATCCGGTGGCCTAGGAGAAACGTGGCTCAGATGTGGTGGTCCATCCTGCTGCCGCAGCAACAGCAGCGTCCAGTGGCATGCATGCCATTGCAGCCAGTCAAGGCTCCACCACCTCTGCAGAAGGGAGCTGTTTCTCTATGACATCATCTCCCGGGTCAGATGCTCCTGCTCCTCGCTACTCATGGCGCCAGCAGTCGTTCAGCGAGGCAATTGCAAAGAGACAACAGTATGCGTGCAGCAGCCGACCGTGCTCCTGTCCAAGTTGTTGGTACTGCAGTCCCTCCCTTTCCAAATGGTGGACTCTGCACCATTCACAGAACTAATGGCTTGTGCCGAGCCGAGCTGGAGAGTTCCAAGCCATAATTTCTTTTCCAAAAAGGCAGTACCAGCACTTCATAAATATGTAGAACAGAAAGTGGGCCAGTCCTTGAGCTTATCGGTTTGTTCTAAGGTGCATGGCAGCGCGGACGTCTGTAGCTGTAACTACGGTCAGGGCCAGTACATGTCCTTTACGGCCCATTGGGTGAATGTGCTTCCTGCCCAGGCACACCAACAACTTGGACAGGAGACGCCTCTTTCTCCTCCACGTTGTCAAACTGCGGCTCCTGCGCCAATGTCCGCCTCCTCCTCCACCACTACCACCACCACCATCTCAGCCTCCACAAGTACTGCTCCACCATACCACATGTGTAGGGCACAGCGGTGTTACGCAGTTCTACACCTGGATTGCCTCGGAGAACAAAGTCACACAGGGGAGGAACTGCTCCGCGTCATGCAGCAAGAAATCGATGTGTGGCTTTCTCCGCGGCAAATGCAAATCGGAAACATGGTGACGGACACTGGGAGTAACATGGTGCCCGCGCTGCACCGAGGAGGGATGGTCCATGCGCCCTGCATGGCGCATGTGTTCAATCTGGTTGTGAAAAGGTTCCTGAAGTCTTCCACCGATCTTCAGAAGATTCTGAAAATGGCCAGGAAACTGTGCATGCACTTCATCCATTCCTACAAAGCCAGGAACACCCTCCTCGAGTTGCAACGGCAGAACGGCCTCCCCCAACACACTCTGATATGCGATGTTTCCACCTGTTGGAATTCCAGCCTGCACATGTTGGCCTGACTGTATGAACAGAGAAAGGCCATTAACGATTTTTTGATGATCCAGGCGGACAGGAGTACTCCCCTGTGTAACTTTGATGTCAGCCAGTGGCAGCTCCTGCGTGACACCTGCCATTTGTTGAGGCCATTCGAGGAGGCCATGTTATTTGTCAGTCGCCAGGACTACGGGATGAATAACGTCATTCCACTGCTTCATGTCCTGGAACAGATGCTGAAAAATCTGTCTGGGCAGGGGACTGGAGACGTGGCGACTACATCTCACGGCCACATGAGTCCGGTGGGGACTGAAATGGAGGAGGAGGAGGAGGACATTGGAGCAGAAGCATTGTCTGGTGAAATGAGTGGATTTTCTACCCAGCTGACAAGAGAGGAGGAGCAGGAGCAGCTGGAGGAGGTAGATGGAGATGAGGAAGACGAGGCAGATGACCCACAAGCACCGTGGCAGTATACAGTGGAGATGGAGGCAGGGACCCCCTTGGAGTCACTTGGCAAAAATGGGAGCATGCGTTTTGCCGGGAGTGACAGCCGAATAGACAAGGGATGCTTTGATTTTCCCCCCTATTGGACCTCGCTAACCGTCCAAAATGGGACCCTTTTTTCCCGTATTGGGGGGGAGGAAAAACCAAATACTATGGGGGTTTCCTCCATGTCATTACCCCGTCCCTATGTCGGCATCGCCCCTCCTCTGCAAGTCTGCCCGGGGGATTCTTCAGCGCTCACGTACTTGCCCGCAGCTCGGGGGGGAAGGGTGGGGTTGTGGAGCAGTCCAGCTCCTCAGCTCAAACCTAAGTCTGGGTCATGATGAGCAGCTTCCTTACCCGCCCAGTGAGGAGGGCAGTCACCCAGCAGCAGGGAGCAGGCCTGGAGCAGTCCCCGAACCCAAAAGGGGGTTGGGCCCACTTGGCGCACTCTGCCACCCCATTTGAAATCCTGGATACTGGGGAGCCAAACTGGGTGTGGGTGCAACTGCCGGTTTTCAATGGAGAACTACCCCGCCCCCCCGTATGTGGCATCAGAGCGGGTGTTTCAGTGCGGGGGGGCCATCTTACCCCAAGGAGAACCCATTTTCCACGGGGAAATGGGAAGATGACCTTTGTCAAATGAATAAAGGGGTGGTTTTGGCCCGGGGTTTTCCCCACACAATGCCTTAGGGTCAGACTACATCACCCTTTACGCCTCCCCAAAACGTGAGAAAAGGTCTGGTTCAAATTACCTGCCTCAGCCCCCTATTCGATGCCGCCACCCGCCCTTTTTATGGGCCCCCACATTGTGACAATTTCTCCACGGCCCCCATCCATCTTTTCCCGGGGGTGGTATTGCCCTCCAACCCCCACACTCTGCAGTTTCCCTCTATGACCTCATGCTGCTAATGGTTGCGGGCCGTGACATCCACACTGTGTCATTGTGCCCCCTCATTTGGCCTTTCTCCTGTTTTTGCCCCTCCAAAAGTCCCTTGTTCCCCTCTCTGACCTAATGCGCTGCCGTGCCCTCCCCCTGTGTCATTGTGCCCCCTCTTGACCTCATCGCTGCGCTGTGTCCACTCTCGTAATTGTGCCACTCCTGGCCTACTACTGTTTTCCACCCCAGAATGTCATTGTTCCACGTTTTGCCCCATGCTGCTGCTCCCCACCTCCCCTCCGTCATTGTGCCCCTCTGTGGGCCCACTACTGCTTTGCCACCTCCAGAATTAAAATTTTGCCACTGCCTGACCTCATGCTGCTGCGCCCTGACCTCCACACTTGTCATTGTGCCACCGTGGCCTATCCCCGTTTTTGCCACCTCTAGAAAGTTTTTTGTGCCATCCGACCTCAGTTTCTGCTGCCGTGTCTCCACACTTGCATTTTTGCCACTGTCTGACCTCATTGCGCTGCCGGGACCCCACACTGTCATTGTGCCACTTGTAGCCTATCCCGTTTTTGCCACCCCCGAATGTCATTTTGCAAGTTGACCCCATGTGCTGCTGCCGTGACCCAACCCCTGTGTCATTTTTGGGCCCTCTCTGTGGCCTTATCCTGTTTTTTCCACCTCCATAATGTCATTGTGCCACTGTCTGACCTCATGCTGCTGCTGCCTTGCCCTCCACACTGTCATTGTGCCACTCTCTGACCTCATGCTGCTGCTGCTGTGACCTCCACTCTCTGTCATTGTGCCACTCTGTGGCCTACTACTGTTTTGCCACCTCCAGAATGTCATTGTGCCACTCTCTGACCTCATGCTGCTGCTGCCGTGACCTCCACACTGTGTCATTGTGCCACTCTGTGGCCTGCTCCTGTTTTTGCCACCTCCAGAATGTCATTGTGCCACTGCCTGACCTCATGCTGCTGCTGCCGTGTCCACCACACTGTGTCATTGTGCCACTCTCTGACCTCATGCTCCTGCTGCTGTGACCTCCACTCTCTGCCATTGTGCCACTCTGTGGCCTACTACTGTTTTGCCACCTCCAGAATGTCATTGTGCCACTCTCTGACCACATGCAGCTGCTGCTGTCACCTCCACACTGTCTTGTGCCACTCTTTTTGGCCTACACTGTTTTTGCCCCTCCAGAATGTCCATTGTGCCACTGTCTGACCTCATGCTGCTGCTGCCGTGACCTCCACACTGTGTCATTGTGCCACTCTGTGGCCTACTCCTGTTTTTGCCACCTTCAGAATGTCGTTGTGCCACTGCCTGACCTCATGATGCTGCTGCCGTGCCCTCCACACTGTGTCATTGTGCCATTCTGTGGCTTACTACTTTTTTTGCCACCTCCAGAATGTCATTGTGCCACTGTCTGACCTCATGCTGCTGCTGCCGTAACCTCCACACTGTGTCATTGTGCCACTCTGTGGCCTATCCTTGTTTTTGCCACCTCCAGAATGTCATTGTGCCACTGTCAGACCCCATGCTGCTGCTGCTGCCGCCGTCACCTCCACACTCTGCACTATTGCTGCCACCTGGGGCTCTCAGCTTGTTTTTTTCCCGCTTTCGCTTGCATGACTTTATCAGGCTACATTCCGCTTGAGTTTTTTGGTCAGTTTTTCCCTCTTAAGTGCCCAGGGAATTTTATAGTAGAAGCGTTTTCTAAGAGCGGCGGCAGTCATCTGCGTGTCATACTAAAAACACGACATTGTATGAACCCCAAAACCCAAAGCAACTTTTGCATTTTTTAAGCATGGCACAACGTTCTACAGCACCCTGCAGGCTCTGTGCAGCCTGGAAATAGCTGTTTTTTAACGCGATTCGTCCCAAAGTAATTCAGACCAAATTTATTTTTGTGGGGAAATTCGGCGAAGTGACCGAACCGAATTTTTGAGAAATTCGCCCATCTCTACATATAAGGGCTTGTTTTTCTGCGGGACAAGATGTACTTTTAAGAAAGCCACTGACTCTACCATATGTTGTATTAGGAAACCCCAAAAATATTTTAAGTCGGGTAGAATGTGAAAAAAAGTTAATTATGCCGTTTTTGTGGGGATTTTGTTTTAAGTAGTTCACTGTTATAGAGTTAATATCTTGTTATCTGTGTTCTGCAGTTTAGTACAATTCCATCCAAAATTTCTTTGTTGACCATAGCAATCAATCAGAACTCCCCTTTCATTTCATAAAATGCTTGTAAAAAATGGAAGGGGCGCTCTGATTGGTTTCTGTGGACAACAAAGAAAGTCTTAGATCTTGACAGTGTCCATAAATGTTCCCCCCAAATGTGTAATGTTTTCATTATGTTCAAGCACTTTTGTAATACCTGTAACTTTTTAGGTTTTCCATCTATGGACCCCATTGAGGTCTCATTTTTATTGTAGTTTTTATTGGTACTATTTTGGGATGCATGTGACTTTTGGTTCAGTTCTTATTCCAATTTTTTGGGGGACACAAAATGACCTAAAAAAAACAGTTTCTTCTACGATGTTCACCAAACAATATAACTGATGTTATCTTTTGATAGATCAAACTTTTAGGGATATGGCAATACCAATTATGTGTAACTGTTTTTAAAATTTTTTGTACCGTTTTTTTGGAAAATGGCAAAAGGTGGGTCACCCACAGCCTGACTAGGAAGTAGGAGCCTGAAACAGCTTGATGAAAAAAAATCACTTTCATTTTCAAATATAACACAAAATAAGCTTTTTTTAAGTGTTCATAAATATATAATTCCCAAAAATTATTATTTCATATTTTTAAAGAAAATTTGTTATTCAGTATCTAAATCACCTATAAGAAGTATTTCACACTACTGCAGAGTAAACCTGTGCCTCCTCTTTGCATAACTACTTTTATCTGGCCTCATTAGAGGGATTTTGAGGAACAATGGCAGTATGAGATTGAGATTAATCACATTAAATTTTGATAGTTTTATATGCAGACATTTTTACTGATACTTTTATATGAAGTATGCACTTATTCTTTAGGGTATGTTCACATGGCGTCTTTCAGGCGTATAGCGGCATGTACTGTGCGAGCCGCTATACACTTGCGTACTTCTGAAGTGCTTACATAGACATTCACTTTCCCTGGAAAGAAGTGACATGTCGGGTGTATTGTAGCGCAATTATGTGCCGAAGTACACCTCGCAAATACACTGTGTGGACATACCCTTAAAGCAGGGGTCTGCAACAACGGCACTCCAGCTGTTGGGAAACTACTCCCATCATGGTATAGATTATATAAGTGCATGATGGGAGTTGTAGTTTCCCAACAGCTGGAGAGCTGATGTTGCAGACTCATGCTTTAAAGGGAACATGTCACATAGGTTATGCCTCCTTTACTGAAGACGGTACAAGCTAATGTCAGACCTGCTGTTTCCAGCGCTTTGTCCCTTATTCTGTAAGATGCTGTAGTTTTATAGCATTTAATGGCTCAAATTTTTTCCCTGAGCAATTTTAAAGCCCCGCCCCCCAAAGGGCTAGCCCCGGGCCCACCCCCCGTTATTCACATTTTTTCTTCCCTATTCAATGTAATATTTTAAATTCAGTTTTGAGGGGGGTTTGGGGCTTAGCTTCAGGGGGGCGTGGCATAAAAAAAAAAAACAACTTTTTTCCCTTCCCTTTTTAGGGCTGAAAACTGAAGATTTGAGCACTAAAAACCTTTTAAAAACTCCAGCTCTTACAAAAAAGGGGTTTCAGCGCTGGAACATACCTTGTTTTTGTCCCGGGCCGGGGGGGCTTTAAATTCCCTTAAACAGGTTCTTTTTAAAGGAATATTTACTCATTGGCCAAAATATTTACATTTTTGTAAGGAAACCAATACAAAAGGTACAGAAAATGCAATGTTTTATTGCATTCAACAAACCATATTGAATCCAATTCTTGCATTATTTGTATTTTAAAAGGCAGTCCCCAAATTACATCGTTTAAACTTACATACGCCCCCTTGTTACAAACGGAGACTTAGGGGCCCTTTCCCTTAAAAATTCAACACTGAGTCACCCCCATAAAAACCAAGTGCCAGCTGCCACAGCTCACATGAAAATACAGAACATTAGGGGGGGAAATTTTCTTCAAAAAAAGGGGCCCACGGGCATTAAAAAAAAGGGGGTTTTAAAAACTTTTCCCCTTTACTACCCCAAAAAAAATGTTTTGCAAAATTAAAATAAATAAAAAAAACCTGTTCCGACTTACATACAAATTCAATTTAAAAAAAAAAAACCAAAGTCCCAAACCTTTTTTTTAAAACCCGGGGGATTCCCTTTGGACTTGATTTTTTAATGTGTGCAGGAAGACATAAAACCGCATAAAAATTTTCAAAATATTTTTTCAATACTTTATATTTTTTTTTAAAATTTTATGTTTTGGGAAAGTACGGGACCCAGCTGCAGCAAGGGGGAATAGATTTCAGTTTAAAACCTTTTTTGGAAAAAAACCAAAAAAACCTTTTTGTAAAACTGGGGGAGGTCTACTGACAAAAGGTTTATGAGAGGTGAAGATTCTGTTCCCTTTAAGTCATGAAAGAAAGCCATAAAATTTTTCTTTTCCCTAAACCCCTCATGGTTAAGGGGTATACAGTACACACTTTTTAAAAAAATTTAAAATTTGGGTTTTGGGTTTTAAAAATCCCCTAAAAAAAGGGGGACTAAAAGAAGTCGCTGGAAAAAAGGGTGAAAAAAATTTGCGGGTTCAGTCTGGGGTTAAAGGTTTGAAAATGTATTTCGCCTTATAGGTTTGCTTTTTTAAGCAAAAGGGACCCTTCCAAAAATTAAATTTCTTTTCTGGTTTAAATTTTACCCAAATTCCCCTTGGTTCAGTGTTTAGTTTTGGGGGAAGTGTAAACATACCAAACCCACAGAAATTTAAAGGATTTTTTGGTTTGGGAAATTTCAGGATGAAAAAATAACACCTTTTTTAAAAAAAAAAAAAAATGATCTAAATGGGGTCCTTCTTTTTTCCCTTTGGGGATGCACATGCCCAAAAACTGTTAAAGTTTTCCCGTATTTTTAACAAAAATTTGCTGATTTTTTTAAAAAGGGGCTTTTAAAGCAAAAATCAACCAAAAGGTGCTGACCCCTGAATCGCCAAAATACATTTAGAGGACCCCATTTAAAATTGGGTTTTAATAAAGGTCCCTTCATCATGCTGTTCACAATTTGTCAACACCTTACAATTGATCACCAGTACCTTGCCATTGCGAGGCTTCAGGCATTTTACTTCAGACGGAAGTAGCCACTGAGCTTAGAGTGCCACAGTGTCATCAGCAGGTTGTATTAGAGACTGGAAGAGTCACAGAAAGGCAAAGAAGCGGACGTCCTTTGGCTACATCATACACTGATGACTGCTTCATTGTAAACAATGCCTACAGAAGTAGATAGGGAAGGGCACAACAACTCCAGGCCCTTTAAAAAAACCCCAAAAACACCCGAACCTTCTTTTGACGGGGGCCCCCGGTGCGGGTGGGTTCGCCCGGGCCGGAAAAGTTTTTTTGCGTCGCTGCAGACTTTGGGGGTTTTT
Organism: Phyllomedusa bahiana; assembly: GCA_025379985.1. Lineage (NCBI taxonomy): Eukaryota > Metazoa > Chordata > Amphibia > Anura > Hylidae > Phyllomedusa > Phyllomedusa bahiana. Next base: position 15,878 of record JAODAL010038721.1, read on the forward strand.
GGCGGGGGCCCGGTTTTGCCCGCACCCGGCGCGGGATCGGGGTGAACAAAACACAGCCCCGATCCCAGAGCATGCCTCCCGGCATGGGGGGAGGGAGGAAACCCCCGAAAAACCCGTTTCTTTAAACCCTTTGATTGGGGGCGGTGCGTTCCCGGGAAACCGCAATAAAAAGGGGCCCCCTGCTCTGTCGGGTGATCGGAACCCCCCGGTGGACCCCGACAGAGGCCCCGGGGGAAAAACCCGCACCCGTCAGCTCTGGGGACCCTAGCGTGGCCCCCCAAATTGTCTGTGTATGAAGCCAGTTATTAGGACGCACTGTGGGGGCGTCCCCAATCACTGCCTGTGTCAATGGGCACAGATTAGCATGTATTAGCATATTGAATTGCTATTCATTTTCAAAGTTTAAAAAAAATTTTAAAAAAAAAAAATTAAAAAAGTTCTCCCCCATGGGAGTCAAAAAAAAAAATACAAAAAAAACATAAAAAGTGTAAAAAAAAAAAAAAAAAAAAAATAAATAAAATAAAAATAAAAATTTTTAAATTTAAAAAAAAATTTAAAATTAAAATTTCCCCGGGACCAAAAAAAACCCCCAATATTTGGTATCCACCGACCGTAATTTAAACCCGTAGGAAAATTTAAACTAACAAATTATTTTAAGGGGAAAAATGTTTAAAAGGTTTTAAAAAAAAAAAAAAAAAAACAAAAAAAAATTTATTTTGGAAAAAAAAAAAAAAAAAATACTGCAATTAAATTTTTAAGTTTTACTTAAACTATTCCCTTATAAAGTTACAAATTTTTCTTGAATAAAACGAGGCCTCATCCCAAATGCCTCATTGGGAAAAAAAAAAAAAAGTTACAACTGTTTTTAAAAGCAAGGAGGGGGCCCAAAAATAAAAAAAAGTTCTGGTCATTTTAATACTTTTCGGGGTTTGGTCTTTAAGGGGGTTTTAAGGGGTTTGGGGAGAGGCCCCAAGTCAAAATTTTTGCGCATGCGGTGACAGAAACCTTTACCTTTTTTATGTGCCTTTCCCATGGGGAAAATTTAGCCCAGATCATTTATGAATGTGTCGGAAAATGTGGCGCTAAACTGTTTTTTACCAATCCAAACCCAAATTTTTAGTGACGCCCGGGCCCAAGGGCAAAAGTTGGGACAACAAATTTTGTGCCACTTTTTGGCACAAAAGTGTGTTTCGCAATGGCACACATTTATGAAGTGTTGTAAGACACTTTTTTTAGACAGGGGCGAATACCCCACTAACTCTCCCGAGAAGAAAACCAAATTTTTAGGCCAAAAAAACAATTTTTCCCCAAAGGTTTTCCCCCGTCCAAAAATCACTACTGTCTTTGTGACATTCCATTCTAAACCTGGAAATTCCCCTGGGCCCCCATTTGCCATCTTAAACCCCCCAAAAGATGCATTAATGCAGTAAGATAACATTGCTGTATAGGGCGCACTACCAATTAAAATTCAGGGGTGTAGCGAGTGTTTCAAAAAATTTTTTAGTTGTTTCCCCGAAAACTTATCAGTAAGTATCTACAATTGAGCATTTCAATAGAGCAATTTTAAACATAGCCAGGAGAAGGAGTAAAACATTTTATTTAAATGGTAAGTCCCTGAATCAAAACCTTTCACTTGTCCTTGGAATAGGTGATAAGTGTCTGATTTCTAGGGATCTCCTCCTAGGATCCCCACCAAAACAATATTTTAAATTTCCAGTGCCTGCATTGGGCCCCCAAAAACGCATTGGGGGGGTATTGTGCTGGACAACCACCATTTAACTTAGGGTTTTTTTGGGCCCCACAGCCCTCAGGTTCTTTATTACATATACTGTGTATAGGTGATAAGTATTGAATCTTGGGCAATCCTTTCAAGCCATTGTATTTGGGAAAAATCATTATCAATTACCCCAAAAAACTTTAAAAACAAAATATAAAAAGGACAGATATGGGAAGCTAAAAATTTTCATTTTTAAAAAGTGCATGCTCAACAAAGATAGTGATATACTAGTGAGCTTATTGGTAATGATATATATGTGAGCTTTTTGTGTGTGTCTAGGTAAGGGAATATGTAGAAAATGTTTCACTAGTCTTTTTCCTTTAAGATATCCCACATTTACTTATTTTTCTAGTATGCTTCAACATGTTAACTGTTTTCACTTACTGTACTGTGACTGTTCCCTAATAAATTTCTAGGGAGATTTTAATACACTAAAAATGCTTTACATATATAGATTTTTTTTTTAACAAAGATTATGCCAGGCCTTTCTCCTTTTATTAAGGTAAACTTAGACTATATATTTGGGCAAAAAAATGTTTTTATAATTGGAGCTACAGAATGTAAACCCTTGGTGGGTGTTTTTTATCCTTTCTTTTTATAAACTTTACAGTAAAAGTACCCGCGCACCCTAAAAAAAGGCCCTTTTTAGACCCTTTATAAAACCCTTATTATTTAGCCCTGATAGCAATGTATGACCCAAAAAATGTTTTTCCCTCAACTTAAAGCCCAAACAAAAAGAATTCAATGCACAAAAAGGCTGGTTTCACTAGCCATTTTTTTAAAAACTGAATACCCAAATTTTAAAATGTTTTTGGAAGGGGTTTAAAGATTTGGGGAAGCTATTGTCAATATATTTAGTTTATACCAGTTATATAATTCCAGTACCAGCGATATAGTACACAGGTGCTATGAAGACCATTTAAGTGATTACAGGACAGTTAGATCCAGAAACTCACTGGTGGTCTTCTCTTACTGTAGACACTCTCATCATTCTTTTTATCTAGCTCAGACCACTATGTAACCATTTTCTGATGACGTCAGACATTACTATTAAGACTTCTCACTTTTTTTAGCCATTTCTGGCTTTTATAGCATGACAAATAAATCAAGATCCTAGACCCATAAATTAATCTACACCCTATGTCCCTTTGTCTCTCTTCTTTCAGCTGCCTAAATCCCCTCATTTAAATTTCTTTCCCAAACCCAGGGGCCACTCATTTCTTTAATTGCAAACCCATAAGTCCCCTTATCTTATTCACCATATCACTGCAAAAAGAAAATTTCCTCTAAAATATAACCTTTATTTATCCTTATTAAAACCTATTTATCATCTAGTGCGCCCCTATACTTTTGTGCTATGCATGAGACAATCAATTGGGGAAATATCTGAGCATAGATAAAAAGGGGAAATTCCCCCCTTGATGTAGTCCTATCTGTCAGCGGAATAATCGCCCTGAAAGAGAGCGGTTCCACTTTAACAGTCTGACTCCATCTGGTATTATATTTCCTCACAAACGTATTATGCATAAATAATATAGATTTTCAAATCTCAGTAATCCCGACGCGTTTCCCCTTATTACTAGGGTTCATCAGGGGATAAGTGTGTATATACAGAGAATAAGATTAAAAGTATTCTGGTCCAAGTCACATTAAAATGCAAACATCTATACTGTATGTATATTGTACTTATCTGGGTCCTTGGGCTTGATGTGCCATCTCAGGAACCCTCACATGATTATATCATGGCACTCAGGAAGAATTGGAGGCAGGATAGATGAACATCCCGTCTCCTTAAATAACATGGAGAACGCCAACACTGAATGTTTAATCTAATATTCATGATGAACTCCATTATATTATGTATTATACCTATTGCCGGAGTGTTATTCTCACTCCCCATGTTGCTTGGCGTTCACCATGTGCTTCTGTGCATTTCCAGAAGTGCTCCCCCGTGAGCCGGATGTTGCCAGTTACTTGCGGGTTCTACAGCGATCATTTCCCTATACTGCGCCTGTGCAGCGCAACCAGCTAGCTACCCATTCAACAGCGCTCTTTCTTCTGCACTGCGCCTGTGCAGAATGGTCTATGAATTCTACGGTGCTCGTTCTCCTATGCTGTGCCTGTGCAGGTTATTGCTACCCGCTCACTGCGCTGCGCCTGTACAGGATAAACTCTGAATACTACGGCGCTCGCTCACTTTCACTGCGCCTATGCAGGACATCGCTACCTGCCCACTGATTGTTCATAATGTTTCGGGGATTCTCTTCTTCTACTTGTTTTAATATCATGGCAATCTCCATCTTTTTTGCGTTTGATTCTATTGGGATACTATAATGTTATGTTAAAATAAAAAGAGATCTGATTACTACCATAAAGATGATGATTGTGTATATTGTGTTTTCTCTTTTTCTTTCTCCCTATAAAATATTGATGGGTGATAATAAAATAAATTTTTTGATAATGTTGGGTTAAATCAGGTGTGGAATCTATCTTTTATCCACTCCTTATCCAATTAAATGCCTCCTCCGAATTATATTATTATTATCGCTGCCGGCAGCCAGAGCTCGAGAAATACGACCGACACCTTCCGTTTCGGACTTGCAATCTGAAGTTTAATCACAGTAAATTACAATCCAATAGAACTTTTTAATCACATGACTATTCTATCACCACATGATTGGTTAATTGGCGGTCGCTAAGAGACAAGTTATAATTTGCATGTACGTATGAAGCATTAGCTGATATGATACATTCCGAAGCTATCTGTATTATCTGGGGGAAGGAGGAAGTCCTTGAATCTGGCTTCTAGCAGACACTGCATCTGCCTCAAGGAAAGCTGTGTGAGAGATATCTGATAGTTTGATAAGGATGTATAGCAGTAAAAGCAGTGTAAATTACATGGCAGCAGCAGCATGAGGTCAGACAGTGGCACAATGACATTCTGGAGGTGGCAAAAACAGGAGTAGGCCACAGAGTGGCACAATGACAGAGAGCGGAGGTGACGGCGGCAGCAGCATGTCAGACAGTGGCACAATGACATTCTGGAGGTGGCAAAAACAGGAGTAGGCCACAGAGTGGCACAATGACAGAGAGTGGAGGTGACGGCGGCAGCAGCATGAGGTCAGACAGTGGCACAATGACATTCTGGAGGTGGCTAAAACAGGAGTAGGCCACAGAGTGGCACAATGACACAGTGTGGATGTCAAGGCAGCAGTAGCATGAGGTCACAGAGTGGCACAATGACATTCTGGAAGTGGCAAAAACAGGAGTAGGCCACAGAGTGGCACAATGACAGAGAGTGGAGGTGACGGTGGCAGCAGCATGAGGTCAGAGACTGGCACACTGACATTCTGGAGGTGGAATAAACAGGAGTAGGCCACAGAGTGGCACAATGACAGAGAGTGGAGGTCACGGCAGCAGCAGCATGAGGTCAGAGAGTGGCACAATGACATTCTGGAGGTGGCAAAAACTGTAGTAGGCCACAGAGTGGCACAATGACAGAGAGTGGAGGTCACAGCAGCAGCAGCAGCATGAGGTCAGAGAGTGGCACAATGACATTCTGGAGGTGGGAAAATCAGGAGTAGGCCACAGAGTGGCACAATGACACAGTGTGGAGGCGATGGCGGCAGCAGCATGAGGTCAAACAGTGGCACAATGACATTCTGGAGGTGGCAAAAACAGGAGTAGGCCACAGAGTGGCATAATGACAGAGAGTGGAGGTGACGGTGGCAGGAGCAACAGCATGAGGTCAGAGAGTGGCACAATGACACAGTGTGGATGTCATGGCACCAGCATCAACAGCAGAAGCATCAGGTCATAAAGTGGCAAAATGACAGAGTGTGGAGGTGACGGTGGCAGCAGCATCAGGTCAGAGAGTGGCACAATGACATTCTGGAGGTGGCAAAAACTGGAGTAGGCCACAGAGTGGAACAATGATAGAAGTGGAGGTGAGGGCGGCAGGAGCAACAGCATGAGGTCAGAGAGTGGCACAATGACACAGTGTGGATGTCATGGCAACAGCAGCATGAGGTCATAAAGTGGCACAATGACAGAGTGTGGAGGTGGGTGGCAAAACCAGTCCCTGGTACAGATGGTTGGTGGCAGATGGAGAAACTGTCAGCAGATGTGTGGCATCAGGCGAGTGGCGGCATCAGAATAGTGGCTGAGGCAGGTAGTTTGAACCCAGACTCATATCTCACAGTTTGGGTGAGGCGTCAAGGCTGATGTAGTCTGACGCCTAAGGCATTGGTGTGTGGAAATCCTGGCCGATCCACGCCTGATTCATCTTGACAAAGGTCAGTCGTTCCACATTTCCCGTGGACAAGCGGGTTCTCCTTGGGGTAACGATGGCCCCCGCCGCACTGAACACCCGCTCTGATGCCACACTACAGGCCGGGCAGGACAGCTTCTCCACTGCAAACTCGGCAAGTTGCGGCCACACATCCAGTTTGGCTGCCCAGTAGTCCAGAGGATCTTCTAACTGGGGTGTCCAAGTAGGCCACCACCTGTTGGTTCAGGGTCTGCTCCAGGTCCTGCTGCTGCTGGCGATTGCCCTCCTCACTAGGCGGGTGAAGGAAGCTGCTCATCAGTGACTGCAGACTTAGGTTGCTGCTGATGGAGCTGGTACTGCTCCTACCCCCCCACTTTACCCCAGCAGCTGCGGCAGTAGTACGTGAGCGCTGAAGAACCCCCTGGTCAGACCTGTAAGAGGAGGGACGATGCCGCACATAGGCAGCGGCCAACTGACTATGGAGGATTTCCCTATAGTATTTGGGTTTGTCCTCCCTCTCAATAGCTGGGAAAAAGGCTCCCATTTTGGACCGGTAGCGAGGGTCCAATAGGGTGGAGAGCCAGAAGTCATCCCTCTGCCGGATGCTGACTATTCGGCTGTCACTAGCCAGGCAAATTAGCATGCTGCGGGCCATCTGCACAAGTGACTCCGAGGGGCTCCCTGCCTCCATCTCCACTGTATACTGCCACGGTGCTTGCGGGTCATCTGCCTCGTCTTCCTCATCTCCATCTACCTCCTCCAGCTGCTCCTGCTCCTCCTCTCTTGTCAGCTGGGTAGAAAATCCACTCATTTCACCAAACAATGCTTCTGCTCCAGTGTCCTCCTCCATTTCAGTCCCCACCGGACTCATGTGGCCGCGAGATGTGGTCGCCACGTCTTCAGTCCCCTGCCCAGACAGATTTTTCAGCATCTGTTCCAGGACATGAAGCAGTGGAATGACGTTATTCATCCCGTAGTCCCGGCGACTGACAAATAACGTGGCCTCCTCGAATGGCCTCAACAAACAGCAGGTGTCACGCATGAGCTGCCACTGGCTGACATCAAAGTTACAAGGGAGTACTCCTGTCCGCCTGATCAAACAAAAAAATCGTTAATGGCCTTTTCTCTGTTACAGTCGGTCCAACATGTGCAGGCTGGAATTCCAATGGGTGGAAACATCGCATATCAGAGTGTGTTGGGGGAGGCCGTTCTGCCGTTGCAACTCGAGGAGAGTGTTCCTGGCTTTGTAGGAATGGATGAAGTGCATGCACAGTTTCCTGGCCATTTTCAGAATCTTCTGAAGATCGGTAGAAGACTTCAGGAACCTTTTCACAACCAGATTGAACACTTTTCGCCATGCAGGCGCATGGACCATCCCTCCTCGGTGATGCGCGGACACCATGTTCCTACCATGGTCCGTCACCATGGTTCCAATTTGCAGTTGGCGCGGAGAAAGCCACACATCGATTTCTTGCTGCATGACGCGGAGCAGTTCCTCCCCTGTGTGACTTCGTTCGCCAAGGCAAGCCAGGTGTAGAACTGCGTGACACCGCTGTGCCCTACACATGTGGTATGATGGAGCAGTACTTGTGGAGGCTGAGATGGTGGTGGTGGTGGAGGAGGAGGAGGCCGACATTGGCGCAGGAGCCGCAGTTTGACAACGTGGAGGAGAAAGCAGTGTCTCCTGTCCAAGTTGTTGGTGTGCCTGGGCCGGAAGCACATTTACCCAGTGGGTCGTAAAGAACATGCACTGGCCCTGACCGTAGTTACAGCTCCACACGTCCGCGCTGCTGTGCACCTTGGAACAAACCCATAAGCTCAAGGAGTGGCCCACCTTCTGTTCTACATATTTATGAAGTGCTGGTACTGCCTTTTTGGAAAAGAAATTATGGCATGGAACTCTCCATTTCGGCTCGGCACAAGCCATTAGTTCTCTGAATGGTGCAGAGTCCACCATTTGGAAAGGGAGGGACTGCAGCACCAACAACTTGGACAGGAGCACGGTCAGCTTCTGCACCTTAGGATGGTTGGATTCATACTGTTTATATAAACCAGCAGAAAAAGGTTTTCAGCTCACCGCTCACGTATGGACTGCACGGACCCTCCAGGCAAGGAGGAATGAACGCAGCAAAGAGAAAAATGTCCAGCAATCCAATGGCCAGGATAAAAAATGAATTAGATTTTATTGACCAAATCCATAAAACGAAAGACAAGCAAGCACAGGTATAGTGAGAATGGCGACGCGTTTCGGGGTGTCACCCCTTCATCATGGCCCATTACACTACAAATAGATCTTATATAGGAATAATGGTTAAAGCAAACAGCAGCTCACCTGTGTAGAGCATCCGCGCCTGCCATGACAGCAGCCACCCACACATCCGGTCACACTGACAGCAAGACAAGACGCCGGCGCCTGCGCAAAGCCCAGACACACCGCGCGCTCCCCGCGCATGCGCGGATGAAAGCATGGAGTCCCAGCTCGCGAGACTAAACCAGTGCTCCCGCCGGCAGCGGGACCCGAGAGCGGCAGCATGCCTAAATACACAGACAAAGAAACATCCTTAGTTGAGTTTCTCAACAATAATCCCTTGAATCTTAAATTTACGACTTACTCTCATGATTCTGTTATTTCTTTTCTAGATCTAGTACTTAGAGGGGTCCATGGGGTACAGGTTCAGACCCAAACCTTTCGTAAATCCATTAGTGGCAATACGATACTGCACTATCGCAGCCATCACCCCAAGCATACGCGCTAATCTATCCCGATTGGGGAACTAACACGAGCCAAACGCAACTGCTCCTCACATGAAAGTTTTTTGGCTGAGTCAGAAAAAATCTGTCAACGTTTGCTTGCCCGTGGATATCCCTGGTGGGTCATTAACCGTGCCCAGAATATTGTAAACAAAAAAGATCGTCATCTTTTACTTCATCCACAACAACGTGCTTTGAATAATTCTAAAATTCCTACTTTGGCTGTAGATTATAATGTTTGTTTTCCAGAGATTCAGAAGATTGTACAAAAATATCTACCGGTACTATATGAGGATGATATGTTGAAGCATATTCTATCTCAGGGTTGTGGAATAGTTGCTAAAAAATCACGTACCATTGGAGATTCTATTAGTCCCAATCTGTTTTGTTCTATGCCTACAGTATATCAGATGGTAACTGGCTGAGACATGAGGGCTACTACAAGTGTGGTGCCTACCCATGCAAAACATGTATGTTTTCAAAGGTCACAAAAGAGTTTGGATTGCAGGGACGACAGTTTAAGATCAGGCAATTCTTGAACTGCAATTCAGTTTTTGTAGTGTACATTATTGAATGCACACACTGTCATCTGTATTATGTAGGGTCGACTTCTCGGAAATTTAAGATACGGGTATGCGAACACCTGAATTATATTCAGAATCCAGGTACTCGTAATATTTCGAATGCTGCCCGACACTTCAATACTAAATTTTTCAGGGCATTTGCCATAGAAAAAGTGTCATCAAACAAACGTGGAGGAGATCTTATTTATCAACTACGCAATCGTGAAACATATTGGATGATGACCCTGAATACTCTCTCGCCTAAAGGGTTAAATATTCGTAACGAAATATTATATCATTATTAAATAGTATTTTTATTTGTGCTTACTTTATGATCTTTACATCTATGAGCATCTGTCTTAGGGTCTTTTGCTTCCCTGTGTTGTTGTTACTAATGCATCCTTTTTAGGTAATGTTTTTATATTTCAGCATGTATTGGTGTGGATGTTTCTTTGTCTGTGTATTTAGGTAGGCTGCCGCTCTTGGGTCCCGCTGCCGGCGGGAGCGCTGGTTTAGTCTCGCGAGCTGGGACTCCGTGCGCTCGTCCGCGCATGCGCGGGGAGCGCGCGGTGTGTCTGGGCTTTGCGCAGGCGCCGGCGTCTTGTCTTGCTGTCAGTGTGACCGGATGTGTGGGTGGCTGCTGTCATGGCAGGCGCGGATGCTCTACACAGGTGAGCTGCTGTTTGCTTTAACCATTATTCCTATATAAGATCTATTTGTATTCAGTGTAATGGGCCATGATGAAGGGGTGACACCCCGAAACACGTCGCCACTCTCACTATACCTGTGCTTGCTTGTCTTTCGTTTTATGGATTTGGTAAATAAAGTCTAATTCATTTTTTATCTTGGCCATTGGACTGCTGGACATTTTTCTCTTTGCTGGACTCATACTGTTGTCTCTTTGCAATTGCCTCGCTGAACGACTGCTGGCTCCATGAGTAGTGAGGAGCAGGAGCATCTGGACCGGGAGATGATGTCAAAGAGAAACAGCTCCCTTCTGCAGAGGTGGTGGAGCCTTGACTGGCTGCAATGGCATGCGTGCCACTGGGCGCTGCTGCTGCTGTTGCTGCGGCGGCAGGATGGACCACCACATCTGAGCCACATTTCTGCCAGGCCACCGGATGGTGACGCTGCATGTGTTGACGCAGGGCCGTGGTGCCAACATTAGTTCCCTGGCCTCGCTTCACTTTCTGCCCACAGATTCTACATATACCCATATTCGGCTCCTCCGGTGTCTTAGCAAAGAACTGCCACACCACCGAGTATCGGATTTTACAGCCAACGCTCCGCACTGAATGACTACTGCCGCCGCTGCCTCGCTGAGCCCCTGTGCCGCTACTTTCTTGGACCTGCGAAGCGGGTTTTTTACCCCGTGGCCGCTTGGCTCCCGACCTCACACTGCTGCTATCCTGCTAAATCACGGCCACACAACCCACTTGCTGGCTGCGCCGCTGCCTGACGCGCAAGCTGACGCCCTCTTCTCCTGACGATGATGAAGCCCTTGCCTCACCCGGCTCCCAAGTGCGGTCGGCTACATCATCATCTATTTGTGTTTCATCGTCACTGCTGTCCTCATCACCGGTCTTGGTATGCAGAGGCTGACTCCTCACAACATGACCTCCCATGCCACTCTCCACATCTATACTTTGCCGCCTACTGCAAGAAGCAGGGGATATTGGCCCCATTTTTTTGCTGCCAAGTAGCTGCTGACTGCCCTCCTCAAATTGTTCATCCTCTCTATATAGTGGCGCTGAGCCCAGACCACATAGTAGATCTCTGGCTGAGGGAACCGGATGGGACAGAGGCGGGTTGAGGACAGGTGAGGGCCGCTGACCCGCTCCCGGGCCATGCCAACTAAGGGTTGTGTCTGACGTTCCCACCGACTCTTGGCTGGGGTTGTCAGATGTCATCTGGGAGAAAGTGGATGACCTAGTCAACCAATCAAGAACCATTGGGTTGCTGAACAACACACGGCCGCTAGATGACAGCGGCAGTTGTGGCCTCACCGAGTGACCCCTGCTGCGACGTCCCCTTGCTGTGCTGCGACCTGGGCCTGCTCCAGGAATGTTTGTGCCTCTGCCACTTGCAGGTGAAGAGCCTGCCACCTCTCTGTCTGACATACTGTTTGTTCTAAAATGTACAGACACTGTTTGATGAAGATATCTGTATATGATAAATACACACCCTGTATTTGACTCCAAATGAACCCACTAAGAAGCTTGGGTAACCCTTGGATATAAATTGCGCTCCACAAATGTGCAGGAAAAATGGACTTGTATGTGCCGTTTAAAAACTCTGTGTATTTTACTGAATATAAAAGCACAAACAGGCTTAATTAACCTTCGGATATGAATTATGCTACAGAATTTCTTCTGTGGCGGTAAAAAACAAAGTTTCTTTTACTGAGTACAACTGCAGAACAACGCTTAATTAACCCCTGGATGTAAATTGCGCAAAAGAATTGACCAGCCAAAAGCTACAAGCTTTGTAGCGTGTTACAATGGCATGTTTTCTACGCTACACAACAAGAGTAAAACTTGTAATTAACCTTCGCTTGTGAATTATGCTACAGGAAAAATGTATTTTTTGGCGGTGAAATAAACGTTTTCTTCTAGTCACCACAACAGCCGAACAACGCTTAATTAACCCCTGGATGTAAATTGCGCAAAACAATTGAGCAACCAAAAAATATGAGCTTTGTAGCGTGTTACAATGGAGCGTTTTCTACGCTACACAACAAGAGTAAAACTTGTAATTAACCTTCGCTTGTGAAATATGCTACAGGAAAAATTTCTTTTTTGGCGGCAAAATAAACGTTTTCTTTTAGTCACCACAGCAGCAGAACAACGCTTATTTAACCCCTGGATGTAAATTGCGCAAAAGAATTGAGCAGCCAAAAACTACGAGCTTTGTAGCGTGTTACAATGGCGTGTTTTCTACGCTACACAACAAGAGTAAAACTTGTAATTAATAGTGTTGAGCGATTACGTTGGCCATCGACATCGGTCAATGGTCGATAGTCGACCATCATCGACAAGATATTCGATAGTTGATGGTAGATTATGATCGATGACCATTAAAGTCTATGGGAGAGCAACAACACCTTCATTCTTGAACCCAAACAGGGCTGGAGAAGCTGGAATTAACATCCACAACAGTCAAATGGATACGTGCTACATCTTAGGCAACACACTTAGGTTATAAAAGCCATAGAAAAAAAATCACACACCATTCACTATCCCTGTCTTGTACCACCGCATGAGCCTTAAACCTGCATGACCCACAAATTAAAAAGTGCCAGAAGGCAGTATGATTTGAACCATCATTTTACTTGAACTGGACATTGAATATCCCTGTCCTGGAACGCAGCATGAGCCCCAAACCTGCATGACCCCCAGATTTAAAAAGTGCCGGAAAAAGGAGTCTTTGAACCACCATTTTAGTTTCACTGGACATTGACTATACCTGTCCTGGGCCACAGCATGAGCCCCAAACCTGCATGACCCCCAGATTTAAAAAGTGCCGGAAAAGGAGTCTTTCAACCACCATTTTATTTGAACTGGACATTAACTATATTTGTCCTGTACCGCAGTATGACCATTAAACCTGTCTGACCCCCAAATTAAAAAGTGCCGGGAAAAGGAGTCTTTGAACCACCATTTTAGTTTCACTGGACATATACTGTCCCTGTCCTGGGTAGCGCTTGCCCCTCCGTATGAGTGCGGACCAATTGAGCTTCACTTGGAAATACTGGTGGTTAACGCTCCTGTTTCACCCAGGTGCCCTTTTTCTTGGCATTCTTTTTCTCATTTTACTCAACATGCTGGAGGAAATTGTCTCTGTAACTTGTTCTCTGCCCCGTGCTCCATACTCCATGTCCTCTGAATAACCTACATCTGGTCAAGTCTTCCTTTACCTCGCTTGTACAATTCAGAGGAATTTTTTTACCAGCTATTTTGTACATGCAAGTTTTTTAGTAGTTTAATCAAAAAAAAAACCCCATTTTTAAATAGGATGGAATCCCACCATTCTTTGTTTCTTTTTTTTTAAATTTGGGTATTAAATGGGTTTCTTAATACAGGGATTGTTAGCATGTTAAAGATCTGTCATCTAGTCATTTTGCAATATGTGTCCATTAACAGTGTCCTACCTATTCTGTTTCTGACAGCACCATCACCCTTGAGCCACTCTTGACAATTGTGAAGAACAAATGTCTGTTAGAAACAACATTTTTTTTAAAAATAGGACCTGTAGAAATAGTTTGCATGTCACAGCAAAATGCCCCCAAAAATTCAAAGCATGACCCTTGAGCCACTTTGGACAATTGTGAAGAACAAATGTCTGTTAGAAACAACATTTTTTTTATAAAGGACCTGTAGTATAGCTGCATTCACAGAAAAATTTCCCCCCAAAAATGCAAAGAAATGACCCTTGAGCCACTTGGGACAATTGTGAAGAACAAATGTCTGTTAGAAACAAATTTTTTTTATAATAGGACCTGATATTGCTGAAATTCAAAGAAGCATGACCCAAAAAATTATAAATATGACTTCTCAGCCACTATTAAAAATTGTGAGGGAGAAATGCCACTTAAAAGCCACATTTCTGTTCCAAAGGACCATAATTATAGCTGTATCTCACAGCAACATGACCTCAAAACCATTGACAATGCGAAAACTTCTTAAGATAAAGTGAGTAAATGGAATATGTGCTGTCCATAAAACCTGCTGTCTTTTACAGTCTCCTCACAGCAAAACCAGCAAAATGAACTGTTGGGAACTGAGCATAAAAATTGCAGTAAGAAATGATCATTTTAAAAAAACATTTTTCAAGAGGACCATTTCTGTTTGAAGAGGAATGTGAAGTAGACCGGCAACTAATCGGTGACCTCGGCAATTGGGGCCACAACATCATCAGAGATCCATGCCTGATTCATCTTGATGAAAGTCAAACGATCCACATTATCTGTGGAAAGCCGGATGCGTTTGTCTGTAATGACTCCTCCAGCTGTGCTGAAGGTCCGCTCAGATATGACGCTGGCTGCTGGGCAGGACAACACCTCTATGGTGTGGCGAGCGAGCTCGGGCCATTCGTCCATTTTGGATACCCAGAAGTCTATTGGGTCCGGAACACATACAAAAACATCGGTGTTGAGACGCAGATAGTCGTGCACCATGATCTTAAGCTGGTCTCTGTGTGTTGGATGTGTGCCCTGCATTGCATGCATTGGTGAGGTGGTAAATAAAGATTGCCAGAGGTCACCCATTAGGCTTCTGCCACCTTGCCTGCTGCTGCTGCCGCTACGGCTACTTGGCACTCTACTGCTGTCACGTCGCTGATGTTGTTCCACCGTGACATTTGGGGAACGTGAAGCAGACGCAACAGATGTCTCCAGTTGATCAATCAGCAAGGTCTCCATTTCCTACATTTTACTCTCTATTTGGGTGGGTGGAAGGAAAGTGCTGAGTTTTGTTTTGTACCGGGGATCCAGGAGGGTGGCCACCCAGTAACTGTTGTTCATTTTGATGGCCTTAATGCGAGGATCATGTTGGAGGAAATGGAGCATCCAAGCACTCATGTGAGAGATGGAGCCTTGATTTCCCAAGCCTCTGGGTCGAGGGGCACTAGCAAACTGATCTTCCTCATCTTCCTCCTCCGCCTCAAATTCGCCGCCAACCTCTTTCCAAGACAGGGACGTCGGTAACGTCGGTGTCTAGGAATACCTCCTCCTCCTCCTCCTCCGCTGCCTCCGGCACAGCTTCAACACAGCCCTGACTTGCCTGAGAGCTGATGCGCCACCTTGCACTAGCCCTGGACCCCGAACCACTGCCTAATGAAGACCGATGAAATTGTGAAACTGTCGGGCCTTGTGGATTTGACGGAGAGAAAGGCTCCGTGTCCGCATCTGTGTCCGTGTCCTCCTCTGTCGCTGGCGGACCTGTTGTTTTCAGAGTGTCCAACGATCGTTCCAGAACTAAGATCACCACAATGCTCATGCTGACAAGGGCATTGTCCGCACTGACCATTTTGGTGCTTCTTCAAAACTGCAAGGATGGTGCAGAGCTCACTTTCACCTGCCTCCACTCTCGGTGGCTCAACACCCCGAGGGTCCGCACCGCTGCTTGTCAGGCCATGTGTCACTTCGTACTGCGTAATGGCATTGCGCTGCTGCCACAATCCGCTGAGCATGTGGAGGGTGGAATTCCAGCGTGTTGCCACGTCAACAATGAGATGGTTGACGGGGAGGCCGAGCTGACGCTGCAACGCAGCCAGGCGGGATGAAACAGGGTGCGAATGGCGGAAGTGCGAACTTAGACTTCGAGCTTTCCTCAGCAGGCAGTCCAGACCCGGGTAGCTCTTTAGAAATTTCTGGACGACAAGGTTCATGACATGTGCCAGGCAAGGGATGTGCTCCAGCCTACTGATCTTAAGGGCGGCCAGCAGATTTCGCCCGTTATCGCACACCACCTTGCCTGGCACAAGGTTCTTGGCACCCAGCCAGCGCTCGGTCTTGTTGCAGAGAGCCGTCCACAGCTCCTGACCTGTGTGTGGACGGTCTCCAAGACAGATTAATTTCAACACGGCCTGGTTTCTCTGGTCATGTGATGCCACCAGAGGACCTTGGGGGAAAGAACCCTGCACCATCCCTGCGGTTTTGGAGAGCGTGCGCCGAGCCTGAGAGCCACCGTAAACCCCCCCCAAGAAAAACCCCACCCAGCTCACCCAGGACTGTCACAAAAGATATATGGGCCTTTGGGCCCGTGTTTTAAAAAAATCCATTTTGTCTTTGGCCCAAGAAGGACTTTTCCCCCCACAGATGCAGACAACACGCTTAAATTTTAGAGGGAACCCCCAATGGCGGGGCCAGGGCGGGGACGGCTTTTCTGGCAAAAAAAATTCCTGCGGGGCTCGGGAAAGGGGGCGGGAAAGGGGCCATGATTTTGGGGGAAACCCCTTTCTTGCCCACCAAAAGGGAAAGCAAAAATTCCCAAAGGGGCCAAAAGCCGGGCCCAATCCCGACATTCGGGTTTTGGGCCTTTGGGAATGGTTTGGGGTTAAAGGTTTCTTCTGCTCCCAAAAACCTGGAAGACAAAAGGGCTGGCTGCAAAGACGGGGCCGCGAAGGGCTGAAAGGTCGTAAAACTGGAAGCAAAAGGGGTAGGGGGGGTCTCTTTTTGGTGCTGGTGGTACTCGGCGAGGGTGGAGGCTGAAGCGGGGCCCTATACCTAAACCAGGGACCTGAGAGATAGAGCAGCTGAGGAACGCTTGGGGGGGGGCGGAGGGGGAGGGGGAGACAGAGGGGTGCCAGGGTTGGGGGCCCCTTTTTTTGGGTTCCGGGCCCTTTTTTTGGCCAAGTGTTGCCTCCATTTAAAACTAATCATTCGCGCATATGACAAACCATGTTGGGGGTGGTTAACCACCAAGGGTTTTTTTGCCTCTACTTATGTTTTTAAAGGAAAAGGCGGCATATAAACATGCGGGTGAATCAGGGGCTTGCTCAAAAAAGGGGCCCAAAGGCTTGAAAAGGTCCGGGCCCTTTTTGACGGCGAAAAGCGGGGAGCGGCTTTTGCGCTGACCGTGGTTTTTGGGGAATCTTTAATCAGGGGGACTTCTGCCCACCCCCCACCCTTTTTTTTGAGGGGGAAACCCCCGTCCGGGGACACTCCCCCCATCGTTTTCCCTCCCGTCCAGTGATAAAGGGGCTCGCAAGAAAATTTCCCTGCTGAAAAAAACCACTTTGGATCCACAAGTCGTCATAAACATCTCAACACGGGTGCCCTTTCCCGCGTCCTGACATTCTGCATCCAGGAGCTGCGGGGCTAAAAGCAAAGGGTTTCCCAAAGCTTTTGCCGACCGCCCGGTTTTTTTTTCCCCGTTTGGCCCGGGCCCCTTTCTCCCCCTCTGTGGCCAAGCAGAGAAAATCACCTTTTTTGGCCTCTTATTTTTTAAAACTTTCCCTTCTGCCCCCCACCTTTTTTGTCATAAAAAGAGGCCCTTCAGAAAATGTTTAAACCCCACAGTGGGGGGGTTACAAAAAAATTTTTTTTTTTTTTTTTTTTTTTTTTTGATTTTTGGGGCTGCTTCTTTTTTGGATGGATGTTTGGTAAAGCGATGCGACATTTGTGGCCTTTGACTGGAAGGACGAGAGGAAAAGACTGCGGGAGGGCGGGGTCCCAAAAACCACTAAAGGGACAGATTGGCGACGCTTTTCGTTACTAAAGATTCAAAAGGGCCCCTAAAACCCAGCGATGACAGGCCTGATGGTCCTGCAACTGACGATCCGTGGCATGCGTTTTGTCCCCACCCACTGGAAGGACCCCTTTTCTCCCCGTCCCTACCCCCCATGTCCTACCCCCTCTTTGCTCGTTTAAACCCACCTAAATTTTCGGCTCCATGTTCAGAAATAAAAAAATTTTTAAAATTTAAGGGGAAGATTTTGGGAAAGCCCTTTTAAATTAAAAGACGTTAAATCACAGCTATTCTCAAATCCCCAAATAAAAACAAAATTGCTGGATTCAAAAATAACGAAAAAGTAATCTATCAAAAGGGCTCCCCCTCCGCCAAAGTGAAAAAACACGTATCTAAAATTTTGTATTGGGAATAATACAAGGTATTTTTTGGCACCTATCAATTCACCCTGTGTACTAAAAAATTCTGTTTTAAAAAATTTTTAACTGGAAAGAGATCTATCAAAAAAGTTTGGGCCAAAAAGGGTGAAAAAAACCGTATCTTAATGTATTCGGAATAAAAAAGGATTTTTTTGGAAACCTATCAATTCACCTTTAAACAACAAATTGCGTTTCCCAAATAAACTGCAATTTTGGCTCTCCCCCAAACAAATTTTGGACGGGGCAAAATTTGGCCAAAAAACACTTATCTTAATGAAAATTGGGATAAAAAATGAATTTTTTTTGGCCCCTTTAATTAAACCGGGGTTTACAACAAAATTGTTTGAATCACAAAATGTGAAAGGGTTTTCCTTTAAATTTAACAAAGTTGTTATACACCAAAAGAAAAAAAACACGTATCTGTAATGTATTCGGATAATACAAGTTTTTTGGCCCCTATAAAACCTTTTGCTGACTAAAAAAAGCTGGTTTCTAATTTAACTGCAAGGGGGTTTAAATCAAAAAAAGGGGGGAAAAAGGGCCAAAAATTAAAATGAACACCTATCTGTTTTTTAAACTGAAAATTTAAAAAGGGAGTTTTTGCACCTAACAAACCTGCATTTTACTAGAAAAGATGGTATCCAAAAATTTTTAAATTGGGTTTCCCCAAAAACCGGGAAATTATTTTCAATAAAAAACTGTTTAATAAAAAAGCAAATTGCAGGAAAATTCTACACAAATTTTGGGGTGAATTTTATCCAGTATTTTTTTAAAAAGAGCGGTCTGTGTTCCCGGGGAAAGGCCACCCCTCCCCCCCCGCTCCCCCTTTCTTTGGTTTTTACAGGGGGAAAGATCTCCTTTAAAATTCAATACCAAACACATATAATTTTCCAAATTTCTCAAACAAACCTAATTTTGAAAGGATCACAGCTAACAAAAAAGGGGCTTTCTCTGTAAAAATAGAAAAATTTTCCCGCTGAGCGGGTTTGGCCCACAGGCATACGCACGCCCACTGCCCCGAGACGCTAGAGACACTGAGGGGAACGGGAAGGGCTTTTTCTATGAAAAAACAGGTCATGTGATTTTTCCACCAAATCGCAACCATAAAACCTCCCACCCATGACATTGAAACACACATCTCACCCGCCCCAATTTTTTTAACTAAATTGGGCGGCCGCCAAATACAGGAAGCCCCCCAAAAATGGCGCGATCTTAAAGATGATCCCAAAATTTTTAAAACCAAAATTTACGCATGATCAAAAAAATTTCGATCAACATAAAAACTGTGCCGATTTCAACTTTGTTTGATAATAATTGCTCAAAACTAGAAAATTTCCCCTTTGCTTTTTGAATTATGCTCAGGAAAAATTTTTTTTTTGGCATGAAATAAACGTTTTCTTTTAGGCACCCCCCAGCAGCCCCAACATCGCTTAATTAAAACCCCCGGGTGTTAAAAGCGCAAAAAAAATTGAGCCCAAAACCCAAAAAAACCAGCATTTTACTTTTTACAATGGCGTTTTTTCTAAACCAAAACAACAAAGAAAAATTGGGAATTAAAACCCTTTACTTGTGAATTATCCACGAAAAAAGGGCTTTAATTTGGGGGTGAAATAAACTTTTTTTTTTTAGTCACCAAAAGCACAGAACAACGCTTAATTTAACCCCGGATGTAAAATTTTGCAAAAAAATTGAGCACCCCAAAAATTTTTAAAGGGGATTTGTATGTAAAAACGCTGTTTTTCTTTTAAATGAATACAACAGGAACGGCTTTGAAACCCCCTTGGAAATTTTAATGTTCGTGAGCAATACATTTAAAAAAATTTTTGCCGCTGCACTGGAAAACACACTGGACTTCCATATCCCCCTACCCCAAAAAATCAAAATAGAACCCTTTTGATAAGCAGTCTCTGAACAAGAGAGACACACCCCCCCAAAAAACGCTGTAATAAGAAGATTTTTTTTAGTATCACTATCACAAGCAGCCGCAGCAGCAACCCTTTTTTAATCAGTACAGTGAGAGGGAAAAGCTCCCACGCGCGCCCCTTATAAAAAGGGGGTGACGCACCCAAAACCCCCGGGCCCCCTGATTGTGGGTTCACCCCGCACCTTTTCATGCAGGGGTTCCCTTCTTCCTCCCAAGTGCTTTCCCCAAAGTAACCCATGTCCCCGCAGCCATTTTATCAAACAAAGCACACTTCGTTCACCCGAAATTTTCCCCAAACTTCGACTTTTGTTCAGAACCAAAATTTTCCTGAAATTCTAAACGAATTCCACTTCGTTAGAATCAATTCTCCCATCTCTAGTCCCAACCATTGAACATGGAAACCAATTTCAGGATACATGGTAGGTGAATGATCCTTCATCATAATTTTAAAGAACTAAGCTCCAAATTACCGCTGTGGCTAGAAACCCTAGCCCTCAAACATTTAAAGGGGGCTTGGGGCCTTGGAAATGAAAGGGAAAATATTTTTTAGTGAAACTCCAAAAATTTGAAAAATCAAATTTAAAATTAAAGTGGGTTTTCCAGGACTATCTTTTTTTTTGTTTAAAAAAAATTATTTTTCACAAATTTTTATTAAATAAAGCCTATAATTTTATAGTTAATAATAAAAAACAATATATGGGTTTCTCTATTTTACTTAAATTATTGACATAATTAACTTTTCAGTGATATTTAATTTTGGAGATGCACAGTATTGGTATTCCAAAATCACTTTTACCCCCTGTCCGAAAGGCCATGAAATAAAACCCAAACTTCAGCCTTATGACCCAAACTAAAGGGAGAAAGAAAACTGTGTATGGGTAGGTCATACATAATTTGTTCCTCCCATTCCTTTTTACAGTACATCAGCAGAGATTTATAAAATGAAAACAAGGCTACAGCTCAAAAGATGAAATTTTTCATTTAGTTAGGTAAATAAGTCGTTACAGAAAAGATTTTGCAGTAGGATTCCCCAGGGCAAAACAGCAGCTTGGGGATAAATCAGATAAACACAGAGGGAAGAGTTGGGAGGGGTTTGGGGTAACCACATAAACTGTTTCCAAAAAAATTAACATTCCCTTTATCTCCTGACCAAAAAGCAAAACAAAACACAATGTAAAGGAAATAGCCCTTCATTTACCCTTCCCTACAGTAAAGCGAATAATGAAAGCGAGAAAACCATTTTAAAATTCCCCAGGTTTACCACTTCCCATTCTTTTCACCCTCCAGTTCCACTGTGGTGACAGTGCTTGAGACATCCAATCCCAAAAGGGAGTTGCAGAAAATTGAGTTTCCAGAGGATTTTTTCTTCCTACCATAAGTATTAGTGTAACGGAGGAGTGGATCCGCTGGGCCAACGCAAGCGATGATAGCTAAGCCACGCCAGGAACGGAGTCTAAGTAGCCCCCGGTTTTTCACAGAGCCCCGCCGCAAAGCGGGATGGACTTGCTGCGGCGTGAGGCTACCAGGTCATTACCCCTGACGTGACTTGCTTGCGATGGCAGCCGGGGTACAGCGTGGAGCAAAATCGTAAACCGAAGGCGTAGTCGGGGACAGGCAGAAGGTCAGGGCAGGCGGCAGAGGTTCATAGTCAGAGACGGGCAGACGGTCAGGGCAGGCGGCAAACAGGCAAGGTCAGGAACGTAAGCAGACGGACTGGTACACGGGAAATCAAGGCTGAACTCTATACACTCTAAACGCTCCAAAACACACCAACAGACTGGCAGCGAGTGCTAGGGGCGTCTACCATATATAGGACCAGTGGCCGTCATTAACCAATATTAAAGGCGCGCTAGCCCTTTAAATCCGGACCAGCCGTCGCGCGCAGCGCGCCTTAAGCAGGGATTAATGCACGCGGCGGCTGTCAGAGCTGGAGACAGGAGCGGGGACTGGTAAGTACGGGGTCTCCCGGGCAAGAGGAGAAGGACCACGGCTGTGGACAGCCGCAGCACCCGTGCCGGACCCCGTGCGCACAGGGGGGACGGCCGCGGCGAGCTGCAGCGCCGCACGCTGTGACAATTAGCACTTGATTCTGAGATTGCCATTGCGATGATGTGATCTGGATGATCACCATGAAGACCTATCTGCAGACTTGTGGAGGACCTCTAGCACCATTTTAGAAATAGTTTTAAAGAATAAAATCAATGGTTCCATGGTCCCTTTTTTGAGTTTCCCGCGGTGCCTTGCTGCCAAGATCAGTATCAATGTGCAAGATCAGTATCTTGGCTCCACAACCTTCCAAATTATTATCTATAATACAGTTCAAAGTTTATTGGGTTCTTCATTAGATTATTCATTATATTTTGGCTAGAAATTGAACTAATTTGGTCACAGGCTCTAATCTGATAATATCTTTACTGACTTCACTTACCTGTGCCCTTCACCATTTTTTAGTATATTTTTATTTCTATTTAGCTATGTAGCATTATTTCGTAGAGCCCACTGTAAATAAAGAGGTTGTGACATATTCCATTGAAGCCAGGGTGGTTTAAAAAAGGAAAAAAAACTAATACTTACCTAGCTGTCCCTTGCCGCTGTTGGGCCTGAGTTCCTGGCAATTTGCTCACCTCAACTTCTGGGTTCTTGTTCCCACACGCTAGAGTGACTCACACTCTATTGTAAATGAATGCAGTGCAAGTCTCTCTACTGTGTTTGGACAAGAACTCAGAAGTCAAGAGGAGCAGTTATGAGGGTCTGCTAGGTAAGAATTGTTTTGTTTTATTTTTGAATCACTCTATTTTTCTTTTTCTTACCAGACAACCCCCTTAAGAAACAAAAACATACAGTCTATGCTAAAATAATGATAAAATGTTACATTTTAATATCTTTTGCACTAAATCCTAAATATACTATACTGTATGTATGCAATATATTTTCCCAGTTGGGGCATTTTGAAATATGTATCCCATTTTAGGAGCATTTCATTTTAAGTCAGTCATTTTAAACCCTGACACTGTTTAGTATGCTTCATTAAGTAATTTTATCAAGAAGTTCAAGAACCCGGGACCCCTTTTTTTTAAATTTTAAAGGAAAGGG
>JAODAL010038722.1:0-38858 GCA_025379985.1 Phyllomedusa bahiana
CCTCTTTTATCGCCCCGCTTTCGGGAACTCGTGCCCTATCCGCCTTTTTTTATCGCTGCTGCGGTTCTGGCACTACGTGCCCTTAGTCACGCCTCTTTTACTCGCTGCTGCGGTTCTGGCACTACGTGCCCTTAGTCACGCCTCTTTTACTCGCTGCTGCGGTTCTGGCACTACGTGCCCTTAGTCACGCCTCTTTTACTCGCTGCTGCGGTTCAGGCTCAAAAGGCCCTTATCACCCCCTTTTTTAATCCTGACGGGGTTCGGGCCTACCCCCTTTTATTTAGCCCTTATCGCTGATGCTTTCGGCCTAGTGCCCTTAGTCACCCTTTTTTTTACTCGCTGCGGGGTTTCTGGCACTACGTCCCTTTAGTCACGCCCTTTTACCGCGCTGGGGTTCGGCCAAATGCCCTTAGTCACGCCCTTTACTCGCGCTGCTTCGGGCCCGTCCCTTAACGCCTCTTTTACTCGCTCGCTTCTGGCACTAGTCCCTTAAGCCCAAAGCCTTTTTTAAAAGGGTGGCTTTCTGGCACTCGGCCCTTTCACCCCTCTTTTCTCGCGCGCGGTTCTGGCACTACGTGCCCTTAGTCACGCCTCTTTTACTCGCTGCTGCGGTTCGGCCTACCCTTTAAATCCGCCTCTTTTACCGGCGCGGTTCTGGATACGTGCCCTTATCCCCTTTTTTACTCGCTGCGGGGTTTTCGGGCACTACGGCCCCTAGTCCCCCTCTTTTATCGCGACGCTTTCTGGCACTACGTGCCCTTAGTCACGCCTTTTAAATCGCTGACCCTTTTTCTGCCTACCCCCTTACCCACAAAGAAAAACTTCCCACATATTAGTTTACGGGAAATAGAGTATCAAAACTCCCAAAAAAGAAAAAAAACTACCCCTTTAAAACATACCTTTAATAATACAGATAAAAATTTAAAAATAACCTACAAGAAAGGGGATGGGACACCCACCGGGGGAGGACAATAAACCTACAATATCCCTAACTACACACCCATAATACCCTCACAAAAGGGGAAAAAACCCGCCCCGATAAGGGCACCCCAAAAATTTAAATCAAACTGTCCCCTCACACAGTACCCCTCCTTTTTTTATACAAACCCGCGGAACCTCAAAATGGAAAAGTAGGGGCAAACTAAAAAAAAACCCCAATTTTTGAACCAAATAAACAATAGCAAAGAGACCATACGGATACAGGTAAATAGCACTTTTAATAAAAAAAAGGAAAAAATTTGTCCCCATTCTAAATATATACATCTATATCAAACCCCCCAAAATAGAAGACAATCAAGAGAATAGAAATAAAGTGCTTATACTTATCTGTACCAATTGACCCAAAATGGTAAATTTTGGTCAAAGGATACAAAAAAACAGGCCCCGTTTCAGAAAAGCGCCACTTAACCCAAAAAGCGTTCGGCCCCTTCCAGACTCCCAGTGGGTCAGAAAAACATATCCACACAAAGAAATAAAAAACCACCAATACAATCTAACCAAAGGAGAGAAAAATCTCTCCAAAGCTGAACAACAGCCTGGTGAGTAGGACATTTTGTGGCCCACAAGAGAGAGACATGGCTGGTAGACCAACCCAACGGGGATTCCTGGAGAAGGGTCTGGATACATTTCTAGATGGAAGTAGACAAGTTATAGTGAGCCGGATTCTAGAGAAGGTCTGGAGACATTTCTAGATGTACTAAAGGAACAAGTTATAGTGACCGGGATTTTGGAGAAAGGTCTGGAATACATTCTGGATGTAATAAATATAACAAGTTATATAATGACCGGGATTCTGGAGAAGGGTCTGGAGACATTTCTAGATGTAATAATTATAACAAGTTATAGTGACCGGGATTCTGGAGAAGGGCCGGAGACATTTCTAGATGTAATAATATAACAAGTTATAGTGACAGGATTCTGATAGGGGTCTGGAGACATTTTGTAAGATGTAATAATATAACAAGTTATAGGGAACCGGTGATTCTGGGAGAAGGGTCTGGATATCATTTCTAGATGTAATAATAGAACAAGTTATATGGACCGGGATTCTGGAGAAGGTCTGATACATTTCTAGATGTAATAATAGAACAAGTTATATTGACCGGGATTCTGGAGAAAGGGTTCCTGGAGACATTTCTAGATGTAATAATAGAACAAGTTATAGTGACCGGATTCTGAGAAGGGTCTGAGACATTTCTAGATGTAATGAGAACAAGTTATATGTGACCGGGATTCTGGAGAAGGTCTGGATACATTTCATAGATGGAATAATATAAGGTTATAGTGGACCGGGATTCTGATGAAAGGGTCAGGAGACATTTCTAGATGTAATAACATAACAAGTTATAGTGCCGGGATCTGGAGAAGGTCTGGTGATACATTTCTAGATGTAATAATATAAGTTATAGTGACCGTGATCTGGAGAAGGGGTCTGGAGACATTGTCTAGATGTAATAATGTCACAAAGTTAAAAGTGACCGGATTATTAATAATAATAATCATTATTTATATAGCGCTCAACTTATTCGCAGCACTTTAAATGTAGAGGGGAGAATTACAGACAGCAACAGACATTACTCAGTGAGAGCTACTTACAGTGTAGACACAAGGTGTGAGGGCCCCTTGCTCAGAAGAGCTTTAACAATCTAAGAGAGTGCCTGGGGGAAACGTGCTAAATTTACAATGGTCCGCCTGTTTCAAAAATAATGGGGATGTTTACATAAAAATTGGGTGAACCCTGCCTCCAGACTTGTACATCTATATACAGAATAAGTGCCCTAGTTGGGGGAATGACATGTGTGTGATAGAAGGTGGGGGTTAACAATTAGTGGTTTTGGTCGCCCTGCCTAAGAAAGTATTTACATGACACTCTTAAAACTTGCGAAGCTGGGATTGTGCCTGATGGTACCGTGTAGGATGTTTCCAGAGAATGGGTGCAGCACGTGTGGAAATCTTGAAGAACGGGCATGGGAGGTTCGGATGATTGTGGTCGTGTAGTGTGATGCCCGAGCTGAGCGGAGAGAGCGGGTAGGTGGTAGACAGAGATGGAGGTGGAGGAGATGTTGGGGGGTGCAGCATTGTGGAGAAGCTTTTATGGATGGAAAGTAATCAGTTTTATGCTGTATTCTGTACTGGATGGTCAACCAGTGCAGAGACCTGACACAGGGTAGATGCATCAGTAAGCGCTGGAGAGAAAGACTAGCCTGCTGCTGCATCTGGACAGATTGGAGAGGGGAGAGTTGCAGAGAGGGAACCGATAAAGCAAGGAGTTACAGTAATCAAGACAAGAAAGAATAAGAGCAACAATGAGGGTTAGAGTTGTTTCTGATAAGTGAGAAAAGGACGGATTCCGGAGATGTCTTGATGTGCAGTTGACAAGAGCGTGCAAGGGAATTGGAATATAAGGGGTGAACGACAGATAGGGGTCTAAAATAACCCCAAGAAGCTTCGGGATTCTGGAGAAGGTCAGGATACATTTCTAATGTAATAATAACAATTATAGTGACCAGGAACTGGAGAAGGGTCCTGGATACATTTCTATAGGTTAATAATAATAACAATAGATGTGATCCAGGATTCGGAGAAGGGTCTGGATACATTTCTATAGTGTAAATAATATAACAGTTTATAGTGAACCATGATTCGGAGAAGGGTCTGGATACATTTCTAGATGTAAATAATATACAAAGTTAATATTTGACCGGGATCTGGAGAAGGGTCTGGAAACAGTTTCTCGGATGTAATTAAATAACAAGTTATAGTGACCGGATTCTGGATAAGGGTCTGGAGACATTTCTAGATATAATACTAGAACAAGTTCTAGTGACCGATTCTGGAGAAGGGTCTGGATACATTTCCTAGATGAAAAATAGAACAAGTTAATATGTGACCCGGGATTCTGGAGAGAGGGACTGGATACATTTTCTAGATGAATAATATAACAAGTTATAGTGACCGGGATTCTGGAGAAGGGTCTGGATACATTTCTAAGATGTAAATAATATAACAAGTTATAGTGACCGGTGATTCTGGAGAAGGGTGCTGAATACATTTCTAGATAGTAATAATAAACAATTTAAGTGACGGTATTCGGGGAAGGGTCTGGAGACATTTCAGAAGTAATAATAAACAAGTTATAGTGCCTGGGATGTCTGGAGAAGGGTCTGGATACATTTGATCTAGATGTAATAATATAACAAGTTATAGTGACCGGGATTCTGGGGAAGGGGCTCTGATCCATTTCTAGATGTAATAATATAACAAGTTATAGTGACCATGATTCTGGGGAAGGGTCTTGAGATCAATGTCTAATGTAACTATAACAAGTAATAGTGAACAGGATTCTGGAAAGGGTCCTGGATACATATCTAGATGTAATAATAAACAAGTTATAGTGACCAGGATTCTGGGGAAGGGTCTGGATACATTCTAGATGTAATAATTTAACAATTATAGTGACCAGATTCGGGGAGGGTCCTGGAGAAATTTCTAGATGTAATAATATAACAAGTTATAGTGACATGATCTGAGGGAAGGGTCTGAGACATTTTCAATGATGTAATAATAAAACAAGGTTATATGTGACCAGGAGTTCCTGGAGAAGGTTCTGGAGACATTTCTAGATGTGATAATATAACAAGTTATAGTGACCAGGATTCTGGAAGGAGGGTCCAGGATACATTTCTAGATGTAAAACATATAACAAGTTTTATAGTGATCAGATTCTGGAAGGGTCCTGTGATACATATCCTAGATGTAATAGAACAAGTTATAGTTACCGGGATTCAAGAGAAGGGTCCTGGAGACATCTAGATTTATAATAAGAACAAGTTAAGTGAACCGTTAATTTTGGAGAAAAGGTCTGGAATACATTTCTGGATGTTAATAATATACAATTTATAGTTGACCGGATTCTGGAGAAGGGTCTGAGACATTTCTAGATGTAATAATATATCAGTTATAGTGACCGGATTCTGGAGAAGGGTCTGGAGGACATTCTAGATGTAATAAATATAACAAGTTAAAGTGACCATGAGTCTGATAGGGGGTCTGGAGACATTTTGTATATGTAATAAATATAACATGTTATAAGTGACCGGGTTTCTGGAAAGGGTCTGGATACATTTCTAGATGTAATAATAGAACAAGTTAATAGTGACCGGGAGTCCCTGGAGAAGGGTCTGGAATACATTACTAGATTTAGTAATAATAGAACACAAGTTATAGTGACCGGGATTCTGAGAAGGGTCTGGAACATTTCTAGATGTAATAATAGAACAAGTTATAGTGACCGTGAATCTGGATCAAGGGCTGGATGAACATTCTAGATGAATAATATACAAGTTATAGTGACCGGGATTCTGAGAAGGGTCCTGGAGACATTTACTAGATGTAATAATAGAACAATGTTTATATGACCGGTGATTCTGGAGAAGGGTCCTGAGAGACATTTCTAGAATGTAATAATGTAACATGTTTATAGTGACCGGAGATATTAATAATAATAATCTTTATTTATATAGCGCCAACAATTCCGCAGCACTTGTACAATTAGAGGGAGAATTACAGACAGCAGACAGACATTACACTGAGATCTTACTTATACAGGTGAGACCACAAGGTGTGAGGGCCCTGCTCGCAAGAGCTTACAATCTAAAGAGTGCCTGGGGAAACGTCTAAATTTACAATGGTCCGCATGTATTCAAAAATATGGGGAGTTTACAAAAAATTGGGTGACCCTGCCACCATAGACTGTACATCTATATTTCAGATAAGTGCCCTAGTGTTGGGGAATGACGGTGTGTGATAGAAGGTGGGGGTTAACAATTAGTGGGTTTTAGTCGCCCTGCCTAAGACAGATGTAATTTTCAGGACACACTTAAAACTGCGAAGGCTGGATTGTTGCCCAGATGGTACGTGGTAGGATGTTCCGAGAATGGGTGCAGCACGTGTGAAATCTTGAAGACGGGCATGGGAGGTTCGGATGATTGTTGTCAGTAGTGTGATGCCCGCAGCTGCAGCGCAGAGAGCGGTAGGGTGGTAGACTGAGATGATGGAGGAGATGTAGGGGGGATGCAGTCATTGTGGAGAGCTTTATGGATGAAAGTAATTAGTTTATGCTGTAATTCTGTACTGATGGGCAGCCATGCAGAGACTGACACAGGTAGAAGGCCATCAGTATAGCGGCTGGAGAGAAAGACAAGCCCTGCTGCTGCATTCTGGACATATTGGAGGAGGGGGAGAGTTTGCAGAGAGGGAGACCGATAAGCAAGGATTACAGTAATCAAGACAAGAAAGAATAAGAGCAACAATGAGGTTAGAGTTGTTTTCGCTAGAGAGAAAAAGGACGGATTCCGGAGATGTTCTTGAGGTGCAGGTGACAAGAGCGGGCAAGGGATTGGATATAAGGGGTGAACGACAGATAGGGGTCTAAAATAACCCCAAGACATCGGGATTCTGGAGAAGGGTCTGGATACATTTCTAGATGTAATAATAAACAAGTTATAGTGACCAGGATTCGGATAGGGTCTGGATTACATTTCAATAGTGTAAAAATATAATAAATTTATAGTTACCAGATACTGGAGAAGGGTTCTGGATACAATTCTATAGTGTAATAAATATAGACAGGTTTATAGGACCAGGAAACTGGAGAAGGGTCTGGATACATTTCTTAGAGGTAATAATATAACAAGTAAATAGGTGACGGATTCTGGAGAAGGGTCAGGATACAATTTCTAGATGTAATAATATAGACAAGTTATAGCTGACCGGGATTCTGGAGAAGGGTCGTGGAGACATTTCTAGATAACATAAATAGGTAACAAGTTCTAGTGACCGGGATTCTTGGAGAAGGGTCTGGAATACAATTCTAGATGTAATAATAATACCAAGTAATAGTTACCGGGATTCTGGAGGAAGGTGGTCTTGGATACATTCTGAGATGTAATAATATAACAAGTTATAGTGACCGGGATTCTGGAGAAGGGGTCTGGATACAAAAATTTTCTAGATGTAGATAATATAACAAGTTAATAGTGACCGGGATCTGGAGAAGGGTCTGAATACATTTCTCGATGTAATAATTAACAAGTTATAGGTGACTGAGGATTCTGGGAAGTGTCTGGAGACATTTCTAGATGTAATAATAAACAATTTATAGTGACTGGATTCTGGAGAAGGGTCTGGATACATATTCTAGATGTAATAATTAACAAGTTTAATAGTGATCGGGAATTCTGGGGAAGGGTCTTGGATACATTCTAGATGTAATAATATAACAAGTTATAGTGACCATGATTCTGGGGAAGGTTCTTGGAGACATTTCTAGATGTAAAATATAACAAGTTAAGTGACCAGTGATTCTGAGAAGGGTCTGGATACATTACTAATGTAATAATATAACAAGTTATAGTACAGAATTCTGGGAAGGGTCTGGATACATTTCTAGATGTAATAAATAACAATTTATATGACCAGGATCTGGGGAAGAGTCTGGAGACATTTCTAGATGTAATAATATAACAAGTTATAGTGACCAAGGATCCTGGGGAAGGTCTGGAGACATTTCAAGATTAATAATATAACAAGTTTTAGTGACCAGTATTCTGGAGAAGGGTCTGATACATTTCTAGATGTAATAAAATAACAATTTATAGTGACCAGGATTTGGGAAGGGTTCTGGATACATTTCTAGATGGTATAGAACAAGTTATATGACGCTGGGAATTTCTAGAGAAGTGTCTGGAGACCTTTCTAATGTAATAATAGAACAAGTTAAAGTGACCGGGATTTTGGAGAAAGGGCTGGATACATTTCTGGATGTAATAATATAACAAGTTATAGTGACCCGGGATTCTGGAGAAGGGTCTGAGACATTCTAGAAGTAATAATATAACAATTATCGTGACCGGATTCTGGATAAGGGTCTGGAGACATTTTCTAGATGTAATAAAAAAACAAGTTATAGAGACCAGATTTCGTGGATAGTGGTCTGGAGACATTTGTATAAGTAATAAATAAAACAAGTTAAAGTGACCGGGATTCTGAGAAGGGTCTGATACATTCTAGATGTAATAATAGAACAAGTTATATTGACCGGGATACTGGAGAAGGGTCTGATACATTTCTAGATGTAATAATAGAACACGTTATAGTGGACCGGGATTCTGGAGAAGGGTCTGGAGACATTTCTAATGTTAAAAATAGAACAATGTTTAATAGTGACCGGGATTTCTGGAGAAGGGTCTGGAGACATTTCTAGATTTAATAGAACAAGTTATAGTGACCGGGATCTGGAGAAGGGTCTGATATCAATTCCGAGATGTCTATAATAAAGTTATAGATGACGGATCTGAAGAATGTCTGGAGACATTTCTAGATGTAACAACATAAACCAAGTTATAGTGATCCGGATTTCTGGAGAAGGGTCTGGATCATTTCTAGATTTAATAATATAAGTTTATAGTGACCGGATTCTGGGGAGAAGGGTCTGGGAGACAGTTCAGATGTAATAATGTAACAAGTTATGTGACCGGGATTATAATAATAAAAATCTTATTAAATAGCGCCAACATATTTCGCAGCACATTACAATGTAGAGGGGAGAATTACAGACAGCAGACAGACATTACACAGTGAGAGCTACTTACAGGTGAGACACAAGGTGTGAGGGCCCTGCTCGCAAGAGCTTACAATCTAAGAGAGTGCCTGGGGGAAACGTGCTAAATTTACAATGGTCCGGCCATGTTTCAAAAATATGGGGAGGTTTACATAAAAATTGGGTGACCCTGCCACCATGACTGAGATAAAAAAACTTCTATAGACAGCTAAGTGCCCAGTGTGGGGAATGACAGGTGTGTGATATAAGGTGGGGGTTAACCATTCGTGGTTTTGGTCCGCCTGCCTAAAGAAGATGTATTTTCAGGACACTCTTAAAACTGCGAAGGCTGGGATTGGTTCCGTGATGGTACGTGTAGGATGTTCCAAGAAATGGGTGCAGCACGTGGTTAAATCTTGAAGACGGGCCATGGAGGTTTCGGATGATTTGTGGCCTTATGTGATGCCCGCAGCTGAGGCGGAGAGAGCGGGGAGGGTGGAATACATAGAGGAGGGAGGAGATGGTAGGGGGGTGCAGCATTGGTGGAGAGCTTTATGGATGAAAGTAATATAGTTTATGCTGTATTCTGTACTGGATGGGGCAACCAGTGAAGAGACCTGACACAGGGTAGAGGCAATCAGTATAGCGGCCAGGAGAGAAATAGCAAGGACGGCTGCAGCATTCTGGACAGATGGAGAGGGGAGAAGGTTTGCAGAGAGGAGACCTGATAAGCAAGATTACGTAATCAAGACAAGAAAAATAAGAGCAACAATGAGGGTTAGAGTTGTTTCGATAGTGAGAAAAGGACGGATTCCGGAGATGTTCTTGAGGTGCAGGTGACAAGAGCGGGCAAGGGATTGGATATAAGGGGTGAACGACAGATAGGGGTCTAAAATAACCCCAAGACATCGGGATTCTGGAGAAGGGTCTGGATACATTTCTAGATGTAATAATAACAAGTTATAGTGACCAGGACAAATCTGAGAAGTCTGATACATTTTCTATAGTGTAAAAATATAACAAGTTATAGTGACCAGATTTCTGAGAAAGGGTCTGGAGACCATTCTATTAAGTCATAAATATACAAGTTATAGTGACCAGGATATCTGGAGAAGGGTCTGGTATACATTTCTAGATGTAATAATATAACAAGTTATAGTGACCAGGATCTGGAAGGTCTGGATACATTTTCTAAGATTAATGAATATAACAAAGAGGCATTATAGTGACCAGGATTCTGGGGAAGGGTCCTGATACATTCTAGATGTAATAATATAACAAGTATATAGTGACCAGGATTCTGGGGAAGGTCTGGAGACTTTTCTAGATGTAATAATATCACAAGTTATAGGACCAGGGATTCTGGGAAGGTCTTGGATACATTTCTAATGTAATCTAATATAACAAGTTATAGTGACCAGGATTCTGGAGAAGGGTCTGGTGATAACATTTCTAGATGTAATAATAACAAGTTATAGTTGACACAGATCTGGGAAGGTCTGGAGACATTCTAATGTAATCATATACACAATTATAGTGACCAGGATTCTGGGGAAGGTCTGGAGCACATTTCTAGATGTAATAATATAACAATATAGTGACCCAGGAATTCTGGTGGAAGGGTCTGTAAACATTTCTAGATGTAATAATAGAACAAGTTTATAGTGACCCGGATTTCTGGAGAAGTGTCGCTGATCCAGGGATTTATTCTGATGCCAGGTTGGAGTCAGGAAGGAATTTTTTCCCTAAAATGAGGACAATTGGCTTCTATCTCATGGGGTTTCTTCCTCTGGATCAACACTTTAGTATAATGGGCTTAAAAAAAAAATCACTGCATAAAGAACAAACCTGGCTAAAATATAACTTACAATAAAACATACATTGCAGCAGACCCAAGAATCACATACCGTATAATACTTCAAAACATACAGTACACATGCAATGAAACAAGACGGGCACACACCCTACTCACTACCCACTGATCTCACAATCCGTGAAATGGTTACCAATTCTCAGAACCGGAGCGGGTCCACAGTAGAAGGGGGGAGTAATAAATCTACAAACCCAAAATAAATCCTATACTTACCCTACAAAAACCCTTCCTGAAAAGCTGGGTGATCGCCCATTATATGGGAAGCCCTACAGAGCCCTCACGTGGGCTGTACTTCTTCTAGATACATTAGGAAAGAAATCCCTAGAAGTAAGGTGCCAACACGTTTCCCCTTCAAAAGAAGGCTCATCAGGGGACGATAAGGAGAAACTGTGACATTAATGATAAATATCCCAAGCATATGGCCCATACTAATGCTGAGGACCGATAACCTAAAGGCGTCCCAGGATAACAGGGTCTGCTAGGGTCCTAGTGTGGACCGCTCCACTTTTGAAGATTGGTAACTGTGAGATCAGTAAATCGAGAGTAGGGTGTGCGCCCGTCCTCCCCCACCACATGTGTAGTATATGTTTCCAAGCTAGAGAACGGCCTCTCTACACTAACTTGGGTTGGTGGCAAAGCGGTGATCACATGCCTCTTGCTCTTGGCACTGCATTGAACTAACTGTACCAATTAAAAATATATTTTGGAGTCAGGGTCACTATAACACACACAATTTGGTGTGGATATGCTGTTATGCATTTTCCATCCACAGGTTCAAATGATAAATGTGCTGGATTTCTGTTCTGTATGGCCCTATTCTAAAAGATTGGGAGGCACAAATGTTGTGGTCAGTTGACCAAATACAGCACCTATATTTCTGGCAGTGGAAACGTTAAATTATTGTAATCACATTTTGATTCAATGGTAAATAAAAACTTTGTGTACATTAGATTCATTTTAAGCTATAAATGAGCTTTATCTTCTGTCCAGTGTGAATGGGTCTGCAAAAGGATGAGGTGCAATGTGGATGCTTCAGTGCCACATGATACTGTAGATTAGGCTAGTGATTTGCCTCTTTGACGGTACTGAATACGACTTATGCTGTGGCATCAATTTTTATACTATGGCTGCCAACAATAGGTCACCATGTAGGCCGAGAGCAAATTACCTGTTCACCTATTGGCTAAAATAGGTGCAAACTGCAAGCCTCTGTATTCATGGAGGCCGCTCTCGTTCTAGGGAACCATATTGCATGTTGTGTTGCAGGCTGCATACTTCCGTGTCGATCCTTGTCTCAAACTGTGTTTTCCTTTAGAACCACTGAAAACTGCAGAATTTATAGAATGTTTTATATACCTGTCGATTTATACAGTTCTTTAATAAAAGGAATATATACAGTGGGGAAAAAAAGTATTTAGTCAACCACCAATTGTGCAAGTTCTCCCACTTAAAAAGATGAGGCGCCTGTAATTGACATCATAGGTAGACCTCAACTATGAGAGAAAAAATGAGAAAACAAATATGCTCACAGAAAGGGAGTAGAAAACTAGTTATTTGAAATGCTGCCTTATAAACCTACAAAGAGAAAACATTGAAAATATGTTTATTTCAACAGTTCCATTTAGCTAATTGATTGGGTTAATGATGCTTTTCAAACAGTTTTGCATTGATATGTTTTATAATGAGCTGCAGCAATAATCCTAATGACCTCAAGCAAGTCTCTAGCGTGTACCTTTGTATTACAAATAAAAATGCTTTGCCCCTCTCATCATTACAGTGTCATTTGTACAACTGCTACGTTAAATGTTTTAGCCGAACTACAGAAACCTTATATAAAGATATGAACTAATCTTAAAAATATACTGTATGCTTTGTACTCCGGTACAAGGATTAAATCTGTTCTGAGGTCCTGTGACACACATGTAATAGATGTCAGACTCATTGGAGCATAAACTTGTTGGAGTGGAGGATGAACATAGTATTTTAAATTGGAGGCTCTATTCATTTAGCCCATGCATAATGACAAAAAGACCCAAAGTAATTCATTAGCGTACGTCTTTCAAATTGATCGCGTTACCATTTTAAAATGAAAAAATGTACAGAAACATAGCTCTATGAGAGCTAGGAATTACCGTAATTGTGAAGCGCATTTCGGGCATATTGCAGCGCAATCACGATCTGCGCTAAAAAAAAAAAGCATAAAGGAGATGGTGAATGCTACCATGGCCTGTATTTACCTAGCATTGTGCTATTTTGGCTTTTTGATACTTATGGTTGCTTTATGTAGCTATAATATTGTATTATGCAGTATATATGTGTATGTATATATGTGTGTGTGTGTTTGTGTGTGTGTGTAAAATATATATATATATATAAAAAATTATATATATGTATGTTAATATGTGTGTGTATGTATATATAGTAATATATATATATATATATATATATAAATTTTATATATATATACACACGCCCTTATTATCCTGTGTGGTCATCTGTATTGCCTTACTGGATATACTTTTTAATTGACTTTAAGTTGAGTTTTATGGACTTTTTCTAAGAAATATAATCACAATATATTTTGGCATGCGCAATCATGTCTTTGTGACTTTTAATCTAACAGGGGTAGGTATATGAACATTGTAGCACATCTAATAGTAGCCGCCTCTTTCAGTTTGTAACAGTTAATTTTTAACATATCTTGTGTTTTTAATAACCATTGTTTTAATAAACTCTGGGTATTATATCGACTTAAATCTAGTTTGTCTGTGATAGTTATAGTATATGTAGCTTAACATTTAAAAAAAAGTTAATGTAGAGTGGACCCTTAGGGGCCGTTTACACGGCACAGGACAAAGGTTGGTAAATTAAAAAAAAAAAAAAAAAAAAATTTAACGGCGTGGTTGTGTGCCATGTAGTAAAACATGTAAAGCTAAATAAAGATGATTATTAAATACATTGCTATTCCAATTTTGATTCTTTTCATAGTTACAGCAGGTTATCTCTTATGTAAGCTTCTCTAAGTAGCGACCCCCACCTTTTTCTGCTCTAGCAATGACCGGGCTGGTGACATGACATCACTCCCTACTGCCTAAAAGCCTCTGATCTTACCTTTCTACTGAAAAAAAATCCATAAAAAAAAAGTATTTTAGTGAAAAAAGCGAGAGAACTTTAATAGCGCCAAAATCTGTAAAGAAAGTATTTTAGCGCCAAAATCCGTTAAAAAAACCCCAAATTTTTTACGTCAGAAGTGAGAACTTTATTAGTGCCAAAATCTGTTAAGAAAAGGATTTTAGCGACAAAATCTGTAAAAAAAAAAAAAAAAAAAAAAAAAAAAAAAACTGATTCTAGTGACAAAATCCATAAAAAAAGATTCTAATGCCAAAATTCATAAAAAAAAGTGCGTGTAGCGAAAAAAACAAGAATTGCGCAAAATTAATTAGCGACCAAAGCATGAACATTTTATTATGAACGGTACGAATGAGGACACATCGGACACCTGTATGCAGATTTGATAAGGTATAACCTGTGTTAACACCCACTATAAGTGGGAGTAATCTCCTGAGTGGGTTTTTCAAAAAACGCGCCAATAAATGTCTGCCGCTTAACATAGACTCCTGTAGTAAATTTTCTGCCCTGCTCTGGCATTTTTTACAAAATGTTGCAAAAGACGACCAGTGGATAAAACGAGCAGAAAAAAGCTCCGTGTAGACAGCAGGATGTTTTTACAACAGAAGTCTATGGAAGCCGTTTTCAGTCGTTTCTTCAGCGTTTTTAGCAAACGAAAAACGCTGAAAAAACGGATGTTTTTTGTGCAGTGGAGACAGAGCCTAAGAGGAGATCATTTCTTTATTTCTTAACCAACGGTAAATCAGCAAAGCAACGTATTTGGTAATAGTCTTTATTTACCTTTAGCCTTTTATAAAGGCTAATCATTGTGGTTAGAAAACCCCTTTAAAGCCAATAACTTTGTCAGTGTTGTAATGGAAATTTTTGTTTCTATGAAATTCAACCTTGTGTTAAACTGCAATAGTTTTTATTAGCCTTTACAGATTCATCAGCAGTTTAAAAAATATATATATGGAAATGAAAAAATGTTAATAAGATTGCAAGATAATTAACGGAAGACTAGAATAAAACTGATCCTC
The DNA here is from genome assembly GCA_025379985.1 of Phyllomedusa bahiana. Classification (NCBI taxonomy): domain Eukaryota; kingdom Metazoa; phylum Chordata; class Amphibia; order Anura; family Hylidae; genus Phyllomedusa; species Phyllomedusa bahiana. Next base: position 14,621 of record JAODAL010038722.1, read on the forward strand.
GGGCAAGGAAGAAAACAACTTCCGTTAGGAGTCGGAGAAGCCCCAATGCCATGTTGGAGGGTCCATAATTTGACAAGTACCAATAGGCATACCATTCACATACCTTCTATTCATGAGAGCAGTGGCTACCTTAATATCATACCTGTTAATATAAATAAATCAAATCTATAAAGAATGTTAATCATAGTCACAGCCTTCTAGCCAATTGGTAATGCCACTACCATTCAGTTAGGCAGGCTGTCCAGCACGATATAAGTGTGCAGCACCAAATTTGACATCCCATGTTGGACAATACAAAGGCTTAAGTGGCAGTTCCAAACAGAATACAGAAAAACCCAATGTGTGCTAAAGGGGAGGTTGCACAACTCAAAAAAACAACAAAGGCCATACTTACAGCTCAATATCTGGTCTATAGACTGAACCCAGTAAGAGACAACACAAGCCCCTGTGTTACTTAGGAAAGTTCAACAGTTGCAGGTAATTTCTGAGCAGTAGCTTACACACCCCTCCACTAGGGGGACAATTAGATGATAAACTGCACATTGAATTGATACCTGTCCACACCAGTATGAAGAAAAGCCACAATATAATAAAAAGTAGGTTGCAGAACTGGAAAATATAGTAGCCCCTCCCTCAATTAACTAGCTTCTAATGGATGCCTGTCCTATACAGCATATACTTCTTCTAGTTACTGACCTCCCACACTCAACATCAAAAGACCAGCCTGCATGCTGAGAAAATATCAAACATGGGGTATTTTTGTAAAGGTAGGATATTAATGTAGCCTAAGGCTATGTTCACACAGCAATTATTGGGCCGTATCTCGCCCCGTAATTCGTGCTGTACTGCCCTAAATATGGGCGAGATACGTCCCAATTATTACGGTAATCCACAGTTCTCATAGAGAACTATGGATTACGTCTCCTCTTCCTGCTCGCACAATACAGCGAGCGGGGAGAGACGTGACATGTCAATTATTCACGGCGTCTACGTGCTGAGAATAATGCATGTCTATGGGGCCGGCGGGCTGCCGGCCCCCCCGCCCTGCCCCCGCTCCCACGCCGAAATTGCGGGCGAGATTACTTCGTGTGAACATAGGCTTAGAAGGGGTGTGAGTGGTACACCTATTAGTACTTTGCACCCATGAAACCTTACCAAATGGCATTGTGGCTGCTCTGAATCCTATTGGGAGTTGGTTTCTGACCTGCCTAAAGAATTGGTAAGTAAGCCTCTATTCTGTGACTTATATTGAATTCTTGTCTCGTTTTTTCTGTGATCAGTTGCAAGATATCATATTTGTTTGTTGAGAGATTTATATGATTGTTTTTTGTATTTATCAAAGTTGTACAGAAAGAAACGTGAGTGCAGCCGTATAGTGTGAAAACTGCATTGTTAAATTGACCTTAACTTTTTCGAGGTTGGCTCCACATGCCTCATATGTAATCCTCTTGTGTATATCCTGCCGCTAAATAACCTTGTTCTGTAGCATCTAGATTTTACAAGAACTGGTTGTTTTAGTTATCTTATTGTCTTGTTGGTTGTTTATTTTTCCCCTTAATGAAATCAACAAAGGACAGTATTTTATTCGGACTTTCTTTTGGATATAAAGTTTTTTCCTTTGTTGATTTGTCCTGATTCTTTATTAAGAGTCCACAATTGAGTAGCAAGGTAAAAAATAATATAATGTAATCGGCAATTACCTGCAACTTGGGAAAGATAAACAGTTGCTGGTAATTGCAGGATTTAGTTAATTTTTTTATTAAAATGTAATTTTGCAAGGGCTGTCATGGTCCTAGGTTTTTTTTTTAAATTTATAAATGCATCTCTGCCAAAATTTCCCATTTTACATTCACATAAAATATTAGATAAACTATCCTCAAAGCTAAATGTCCCTTTGCTATAGCAAAGCATCAAACGCTTTAGTGCAGCTTCCTGATTGCATTTCCATACGTATGCAATTGAAGCATGAAGATGCATAAAAATATTGATCCACTTATCCATTTTTTCATAGGTATATGATAGGTTTTGCTACATACTGCATTGCTAAAATATCACAAATAACATGCAAGCTTTCCGTGGAGAAATTTGTGACTTTGGCCCTGTTCACTTTTTTGCTTCATGCTGCCATCATCTGTTGGGGTCCCTTGAGAAATAAGTATCCTAATATATACAGTTGCAGAGCCATAGCGGTAGACTACACTTTTATATACAGTACTTAGTGTATATGTTCATGATGTAGAACAAACCTAGTCTAAAGCAGATATTTGCACTGTAGATACCTATGGCACTGCCACGCTTTGTCAGGATACCTTTTTCTCATAGTATGGATGCCATAAATAGAAACTCAAAACATTATGCAGAAGGGGCTTTATTCATCAATTGCAAAATATGTTGATTGCAGTTTAGTGAAGTTTTAGCTAAAGTGGAGTAGAAGGAAACGGTACATATTTTGGTGCTAATCTTTGCCTTTTGGTTTAATTTCAGTAATTTAAGACAGTCGAAAATGTTCAAGATTCATTAAGCAATATGCTCTGTTTAATAATCAAGGTGCAAATTGTCCCAATATTCTCTTAGATTGGCATTAAAATGCCTTTTTAGTAATTGACAATGGTGTAAACAAAAGCATCGGGGCACACAGTGACTCGCAATGCACATTCAGAGCCTCTGTTAGAGCAGAATAGTTCAGCATGATACACTATTCTCCCTGACATAGTAACTGACGAGAAGTCATTTGGGTCCACCAGGTGCCACCTTTGTCCATCATTTGATGGATCCGGCAATGCCTTCAGGGTTTCCATTTTAATAATAATAAAAAAAATACATCCGTGTGACCATATCCCAAGTCTGAAGGAGCTCTCCTAAGCACATATAGCTTAGGAGGTGCTTACAACAGAGAAGAAAATGTAGACATGCAAGTATGTTGGTAAATGGGTGTGGACACCCCAACTTAAGTGCATATGAGTATAGCTATGATACATTTTTAGTGGTATCTCTTCACTGCTTATGCACAAAGTATAGCTCAGTGCTCCAGCTCACATTGTTCCGATAGAGCTTTATCTTATAGATCAGCTGCGCACAATGTGCAGCGTTATGCACCTTTATGCTGCCCCCAGTCATCAGGATGCAACCCTTTTTTGTCTCTGTCCTCATACTTTGGAAAGTAATATTCGTCTTTTGAGAGCATTGATGGCATTGTTATGGTGGGCACTGTATGGCTGGCACTATAGGACTGCATACACTTTTAAGCAACCTAAGTAAGTGTACGGCCACACGGCATAGACAAAATACCAGTTGGATTATGTTTAAGAATCCGGACGTTTATCGCCTTTTGATGGTTTTAGGCGATGGTTCTGTCCATGGTTTGTGGATTCGTCCGTGCCCCTTAATCATTGAATAGCACACCTCCTACCCAAAAACCAGGTGGAAGATTGTGTGAGGAATTTTTCGGAACGCTGGCGGTATGAAATTGTTCGTGGAGGGTTGCCGGTCGTTTTTTTTTTTTTTTTTAAATGGTTTTCAAATCCAAAAACCATTGCCGTGTGGTCGTACTCTAAGCAATCCAGTAACGGCTGTTTTTGTATTCTCTCTGGATTTCTTCCATGAAGGAGTATTTATTTGTGAAACAATCATTGCAAATCTATAAAACATACCATAAAAATGTATGATCGTGACTCCAAAGAGGAGATAAGTTGGAGAGGAGGCTATATATGTGTGGTGGTCTCTCTAGTTATAGGTGTGAAACAGCCGCTGCTGTAACCTCTCAAAAACTAGAATGAAAATAATCACCTCAATCTTGTTTCTGGAGAACTGAGCGAAGTGGCCCAAGACCTCTCGGCAATTTTGTGTATTTACAAATGAAGTGCAATAAAGGTCTCAGACAGGGAACTCCCTTCTAAAGCTAAGTCCACACAGCATATGTCAAAACACCGTCCAAAATCCGACGGCATTTTGACACTGCTGGAGCTTGGCTGGGCCGCGATTTTTGGTGCAGATTTGCGCATAAGCTGCAGTATGGGGCCGACGGCAAATCGGAGCAAAATCCGCCGGAATATACTACATGTTGCATATTCTGCTGGATTTTAAACCCGATGGTAAATAATTTTCATTGTGGTCTATGCGACACAGGTTACTGTCGCATTTTCTGCAGACTCAAAATACTGAATCCACTGAAAATCCAACGGTATTCCTGTGATGTGTAGACATAGCCTAAGATCTACTGCGGCCACTGGGAGAAGTACACTATGACGGACTTGACCCTTGGACTACAACATGTTGCGCACCCCAGTTTATAGTCATGCGCCACCATGTGGTGTCTCTGTAAGATATTGGGTTAGAACCAAGCAGCATGGCTCCATAGTCAGTTTGGTTTAATAGATTGTGCTGTATCAACAGCCTGTGTTGTACTACAGTAATGTGCATGAGTACCAAGTCTACCAAACTGTGCTACATAGTTTTTGGGAGTATTCACATGTTCTGAAGGGGAAGCAGATAAGATATTTTACTTGCCGACAAGTGCGAGCTCTTCAGCTTTTATATCTGTTACAGCAAGTGCTGTATAGTGAGCAATGAGGTTATACAAAGCTTAATCATATTCCGGGATCCTAACCACATTGAGGTCTAGCCTTGACTGGAGATTTGCACACAGTGATAATGCCATGCTCTGCTTGACACTGTTCATGTCACTATTACCAGCTTATTGTGTCAAATTGATATTGCCCTGCTATCCTTGCCTGAGTTCTGGTATCCTCTCTACACTATACTCATGTTTATTCCACTGCAGGGAATGATGTAACCATTTTTAAGTTTTCAAAGTGTTCTTTAATGAGTTGCAGCAGTTTCTAGTTCAAGAACATCAGTCCCTTGCTGAAACATCTGATTTCCATTACTGATGGAAAAATTTTCTACTCACTGAAGCGATATGTTCTCATTGCTGTTAGACCAGACCCTAAGATCACATTATATTCATTTTTACCTTGCTGCTCAATTGTGGACCGTTATAAAGAATCAGGACAAATCAACAAAAGACAGTATTATATCGGGACTTTTTGTTTTTTTGGGGATATTCTATATTTTTATACAATATATTTTGTAAATGTACTAATGACTGCTGTGAGGTGTGCTCAGTATTGTGAAGCAGAAGAGGACTTAAAGGGGTTGTCTCACTACAAGGATTGCTTTTTATGTTAAAGGGATTTTGCCACGATCTCATTTCATACCTCCTGTATCCAGCTCTTCAGCTCTGTGTGCTCAGAAGGGGGCGTGTGTGATTTGTTTGAATTGCTTATCATGTGACCCAGCAGGATGATATCACCAGGCCTTTCCTCTCTGTAGTAAAAGAAAGGTCTGTTTATGTAAAGCATTGTTAATAGCTGAGAGGTAAAGTTTTTGCCTCCAGGCACAAGGGTCCTAGGTTCAAATCCCTGCAGGAACCAAACCTGTGTTGTTTTTTTTCTCTTTATCAATGCACAGACCTCATTGAGCTTTCTTTTTTTATTTATTTGCATTGTTTGACTAATTACTAAGGAGCACAGAGGACAGGAGTAGAAAGACAGCACCTGGGGTTTGAACACTCAGTAGCTGCCTGAGAGAAGTGATGTCTGAGCATGTGCGACCAGGACTGAGGAGCTCTCAGACCTGGTCGTATCCCCTGGAGACGAGCTGTAAACAATGGATCACTAAAGGAGCAGCTGCGTCTTTTTAGATCCAGAAATGACATGACAATTCTTTGAACGGATCCGAAAGACGCAAGTAAACGCATCGACGATCAGACATCTGAACGACGATGGGTGTTTTACATTGCAAGCAGTGTAAATCACATTGCACATTGTTAGATGCGTGTTCTGGGTCCGAAAGATGGATCCAAACACGCATCTAATAACGTATGTACAGACAGACTGAACACGCTGTGAGAACATACCCTAAGGCTGGGTTCACACGGCTTATTTGCGTGGTGTAATTACGCCCCGCAATTACGCCGTGTGAGCGGGGGAGAGAGCGGGGGGCTGGCACCTCGCCGGCCCATAGACTTTCATTACCAGCGGCACGTATACGCCGCTGGTAATTCACATGTCATTTATCTCCCCCCTCGGCGTATTCGCCGAGCAGGAAGAGGAGACGTAATCCATAGTTCTCTCTGAGAACTGTGGATTACCGTAATGACTGGGACGTATTCCAGCCGTAATTTGCGCACTCCGGCGCCTAATTACGGACTGAAATACGGCCCATTTTAAGTCGTGTGAAGAAGCCTCCTGCCATCCAGACAGGTGTGCAGAGGACGTTGACATCTAAGATCAAGTTAATGGAGTGCCCTGGCAGTATGTACGTTTTTTCTTTCATTAGGAGTTTCCTCACATGACAAATGCTGCTCGGCTAGCTCAGCCAGACATCCTGCTTTTAAAGTTTTAGGCCATGTCCCCATGGCACGGTTTTACAGTCGGTTTATCAGCCAGTTCTCTGTTTTGAAAAACGTCTGAAAATCTTTTACACAGACCTTAATGGAAAATCCGTGCAGCAGTCTCCACTGCACAGATTTTCAGCCCGGCGGTTTTTCAGACCACCGGCGGTCCGAAAAACATAGAGCATGTTCATTTTTCCGTCCTTTTTTCGGACGGAAGATAAATGTCTATGTGAAGGGGGAGGGCTTTTCTCCGCAAACCGCAGAAAAAAAGCCGCCCCCCCTCTGGCGGCCGTGTGCACGGCACGAAAACAGGGCAAATACCGATGGGAAAAACCGACCGGTATTTGTCCTGTGCCGTGTGAACGGCACTTAAAGTGTGGGAGCCTAAGGAGGCTGTGTAGTTCAACTTCTGTAAAACAGCCAGATTAGAAAAACCCCTTTAATATGTATCTGATATTATCCAAGGTATATCTCTGTATGATACTGTAAGCCCACTTTTCTATGTGTTTTTAGGGGTTAACTTACCATTCTGCAGCACTGCCTGTGTAGCATCACGTCTTGTTACCACACATATAGATAACATTCTAGGTTCTGGTAACTGGAAGTGACAGTGGAATGGAAGTAGCGCTGCGTCTGCAGTATAGCGAACAACATGTGAATCCCTAAAAACTCAAGACAAACCCTGACCTCAAACTTAGGGATAGGTTTACTGAAATTCCACCTGCTTAATGATGTCCCATACATGACATAGCTCTAGCACTAAACTCATGGTAAATTAAGGCTATGCATGCACAGTTGAAAACACAATGTTAGGTGGTTGAAGCACGTACGACTAGAGAGGCATAGGTTGGACCTAAACAGCCAAGGAGCTGGTGCAATGAATTGTAGGAGATTTAGTTTGGACTTGCTGCTGAACCTATGACCCACCGATAAATAGCATGGGGGGAGGCAGCAGTATGCAGTGAGAGCAAAAGACCATGGACCTAAAAGTGGGGAAAAATGTCCCTGCTAAAGCACAACAAATAACTGGCTGCGTGTTTGGTTAAAGGGATGAGGGCAAACAATGCCAGAAAAAGTTTTTTCCTGACGATGTTAAAGGGGTTTTGCCAAGAAGTCAGTTCCTTACCTGTTATCTGCTCAGGAGACAAAATTAACTCTGCATGCTGAGTCACAGGGGAGAGGGAGGAGGTCTGAGCAGAGAAGCAGTGGCAAGGAGTGTCTACAATGTTTACACAAATAATTACATTAGAACCAGTGGCTTCTCTACAAAAGACAGGATATTTCTCCACAGTCCCTTGCTAGCTCCTTCATGTTCCCTGTCATCTGATAAGAAGTGCAGACCGCAAGCCCTGCCAGATCAGCTCCTGGTCCTGTCTAATGTAAACTGTCAGGTAACTAAGGGCATGTAAGGCAGGCTGTAGTTCTCAGAGGCTTCACTTTTTGTAATCGCATATATTTAGAAAAGTGATTACCCATTTTATAGGAGGATCCCACGTCAACATTACATTGTGGCAAAACCCCCCTTTAAGTGTAAAACCACCTTTAAATATATATATATATTTTTTTTAGCTGCAGTCGGTGATTAGATGTTAATAACCAAGGAGTAAAAAGTTAAATGTTTACTGATCTATAGGAAGAAAATACCTACTTGTTGTATTATATAAGTGATCATGGCGGTGTGATTTATTTATCTTCTGTACCTGCCAAGTTTCTACTGAAGATTGCTGTCCAGATATGTTTAGTACCATTAAGAATTTGCTCTTTACAAGATTGACTTGGTTTGACAGCCTTCCGCATGCATTGATCCAATCCTTGATCATTCACTTGGGAGTATTGCACTTTGAGAAGTTTGACACTAACCTTGTTGCCAAGTGTTGGAATATTGTGCATGTTAATTGTGTGGGTTGCAGTGATAATAGTCAAATTAACCATTATTGCTAGGCAGCCTCAAAACACTACTTCATCCAAGTGAACTCATCGGAGAGCTCCTTTCTGCTGGTTGACTCCTCGGTAGAAGACCTATTGGCTTGTTTTCTTGTATTAGGCTGCAGAAAAGTTGGTAACATTCATTCGTGTTTTATCCAGGAGATTGATCAGCAATGTCTTATAGATTAGTTCATTTATTCTTAATGCTGTGTCAGTCAATGCCTTGTGTCTGCTGTTATCTGCAATGTTTGCAGCGGCACTGATCTGTCTTACAAGACGCCGGCTGTTATTAAATATCAATATTCATTTTGTTTTGCAGATGTTTGATTGCTCGAGTTGCAAGGTGCTTTGTGATTGATTCCTGTTCTCGGCGTTCTGCTTCTGTTTATTCCCTCTTTGTACCAGCAGGAGCCATCTGCTTGCTGTAATGCAATAAATATTTTCCAAGCAGAAAACCTGTTGCTGGGTTTCCTTGTTGACAGTGATTGTACATTAACCTGAAATTGACAAGTCATCGTATAGCAGACAATGGAAGTCGTTCTCTTAGCGTTGTTACTGCTGCTTGAAGAATGCAGTGTGATGGACATAGGTGGACTGGGCACACAAGGTTTATAGTTCTATAGTGCAGAAAGTTACATTTGTGTGACATTCCAGGAAGAAATAGATGGCCCACGGCTAACGATGCCGCCTTAAATCAAGTATCTAATTGATCTGTGTAATTAAACTTGTAATCCACCAATGCTGGTGTTGCTTCATCTTGAAATGAAAAGTGAAAAAAAAAAAAAATGCAATCAATACTTATTTTAACTGAAGTCTCATTAACAATAAAGTATAACCAAAAAAGGAGAACATAGTCTTAAAACTTAACTTTTACTAAATTTACAAATAAAAAGATAGGTATCACTTCAGTAAATGTCTCACAAATACAATAGTAATTATACAGCCAACTGGACTAAATAGAGGGGTGATGGGAAAAATGGGACCAATGACAAGTGACCCTAATAGGCCCTAGTAGTCCAAAAAACTGGTCCCTAACCTAACAAAGTAAAGGTAGGCCGCCCTAATAAGGGCGCTCCTGTCCGGAACCTATCCCTTGCAGGTCCCTATTGGTCCTGTCCCAACATGCACGTTTCGATCACCCCCTTAGATAAATATCTCGATCACATCAGGGGACAGGTAAGGTGAAAATATATAGATGGACCAAAGGTACAAGTGATAATAATGCCCCTGCTCAAGAATACACCTACTAGTAAAAAGCCAGGGGTAGTAAGGTGTCCAATCACCGACAGAAAAACAAAGCCCAGAAAATAGTACCTCAATAAGAGGATAATCAGGGCACTTTGGTGATGATAAATCTAGGACTGACTTGCTCCAAGCAATAGCACGTGTCCCATCGCGTCTCGCAATCCCGAGTGCGGGAAAGACAGCGTCGGCTGTGTGTATGAGAGACCTTAACAATAAAGAATTTTAAAAAAAATAATAATATTCAAGGTTAAAAAGGAATCTGTATAACTTGAGACTTGGAGTTGCTTCTGGAGGTAGAATCATGTTAAATGGGAAGGATACGGCAGCACATAGGTGGTCTATAATTGTGTAAGGCACTCCTGCAGCCACTCGATGGGTCACCACACAGAAATGTTGCCTTTCTACCATTATTATAAGTAAAGATAATGCCTTTTTGTGGAAGCCAAATCATATTGCCCTCCATTAGTCTCCTACGGAACAAGTCTGTATTGTTTTTATGGTGTGTAGGCATAGGAGTTGTAGACCCAAACCGATAGCAGGCTTTTGTCAAAGATTGGGTCCAAAGTTCTTTAATTTTAGACATGTTTTTTTTCTCTACTATACCAATGACCTATTATAACTCCCTTACAGATGCAGCAAGTTATAGTGATGCTTTCATCTCTAAGGGTAAGAGTGTGTTTACATGGCAAGGACCAAATACCAGTCAGATTTGCCGACCGGTATTTGGTCTTTTTTGTCACCCAGGGGGACGGCTTTTGTCAGCGGTTTGCGGATTCAAGCCCTCCCCCATCCCACCCCCATGCTCATGTTGCACCCACAAACCGGGCGGAAGACTGAACATATTCTAAGTTGTTTTTTGTTTTTTTTCCGGACCGCCAGCGGAAAATCGATGCAGTGGAGACTGCTCAATGGATTTTCGATTGACGTCTATTTGGGAGCGTTGCATGTCGGTTTTCAGACAGTTTGTAAAACCACAAACGGTCTGAAAAATTGACAACCTGTGCCATGGGGAAAGCCCTAAGTTTACACGGCTGATTTTGATGCCATTTTCGGAGGATTTTCGCCTAAAACTGTGTCTAAAAAGCCTTAAAAAATCACGGTTTATTTTCATTGATTCCTATGTAAAACAGCATTATAGTTCACACACAGTTTTTACGCGCGTTTAAGGTGCTTCTTTGGACGCTGTTTTGGGCGTTGAAAAAAGTGTCATGTCATTTCTCAACACGGAAAATCCCCATAAGGATCCATGAAGACCATCAAAACCTCAGCACAGTTTTTGAAGCAGTTTTCTGCGCTGTTTTGCCCTGGCTAGTACTTTGTATGGTTGTTTCTTAAAGAAAACCGCGTTGGAAAACCTCTATAAAAACTTGATCAAAACTTTGTCTGAAACAGCGCTGCAAAACCTCGTTTGAAACCACAAGGGATAAAAACCTGATCAACTCCTCTTCAAAACCTTGTCTGAAAAGTGCTGCATTGAGGCGCTTATCAGGCGAGGTTTTGATGCTGAAAATTCGGCGTCCAAATCAGCCATGTAAACATAACCTAACTCTATAAGCCATAAATTCTTTTACTTTTCTTCCTAACATGGCAATCTCCGTTTATTTTGTGTTATGAGCTGTATTTTACAATGGTTAAATTTCATCAACTTAATGTTTAAGTTCACCGTGCAGTATAAATGACCTGTTAAAGATCAAGGCAGTAATAAGCGCTGGTAATGTCAGTTCATTCTGGTGATTCTAATGTATTTCACGCGCCCTGTAGAGACTGTCTCTCACTTGATTAATAGAGACTGCACAGTCCAAAGCAGGCATCTTCAAACTGCGGCCCTCCAGCTGTTGGGAAACTACAACTCCCATCATGCATTTATATAATCTATAGCAGTGTGAATGATGGGAGTTATAGTTTCTCAACAGCTGGAGGGCCTCAGTTTGAGGATGCCTGGTCCAAAGCATGGGCTTAGATGGGCCTATGCATGTGGGACCAAAACAGTGTGCTGACCAGACCTAAATGGCCAGGGAGATTGGGTGGAAAGAATGGTAAGAAATGGAATTTAAGGCTCACTTTTTCAGTTCTGACCCAGCCATAAACAGGATGTTGAGAAAGCAAGCCAGCAACGTGCACCAGGAGCATTGAGTATGCAAAAAAAACCCAAGAATGACTATTGTGTGTGTAAAATATCCAACAAAGGGCTATCCTCACCATGCCGTTTCACCGAGCCTGCTCTTCACAGCCAGTTTGAGGCTCCCACTTGCAGTTCAGGCTGTGGGCAACTCTAACACAGTGATTGACATAGCCGCTCTGCTATTCCAGTTAAAGAGATATTGCTAACAATGTTTTAAACTGCAAGGCTGAAGGCTACAAAGCTCTAGAGGGTAACGGTATGTTCACATAGCATATTTGTGTGGTGGAATTGCGCTGCAATATGCCCAAATTGCGCCCCACAAGTAGATAAATCATAGCACTCATTGAGTGCTATGATTACCTGCCATTTCCCTGGCACATAATGTGCACAAGCAGAAGGAAGTGTCACTTCTTGCCAGCGCTTACACCACAGGGAAAGTGATCATGGATGGGAAGTGGGCTGGAGCACCGTTTTGAAATATGTGCTGGCTAGCGTATAGCTACGCCATGTGAACATACCCTTAAAGTTCATCAGCAACATGAACAAGCTGCTGTTCTGGAGATCGCACACAGCAGCGAGTGATGTTACCATGGTCGGGCAGGGCAACTGGAGCAATGAGAGCAGAGAGATATGGTCGGTAACCTAGGGAAGCTTGTGTACACAACCAGGACATACGGTTTCTTCCAACTCCTAAAAATATGACCCGACTCCTCTCTCACAAGTTTGATGCTGTGGTTGCACTGGCCACAGCATCTAAATGGTTAACCATCCAGGACTGGAGTTGTTAGATCCTGGCTGCTGACGCCAGGTGTCTGCTTTATTTAACACTTGGCAACCACCCTGTATGGAGCAGGCTTACCTCCTGAGCCTGCTGTATACTCCCCCCTTCCCTCCTACATCTTGATGTACATTTACATTGGGGACCTGGGGTTTTCTGAGATCTGAAAGAAATTTGCTTAAGGGAAAATTCCAAATATAGCGAGAGATGCTGCCTGAAAACCCCCACACACGCTCCAGTCTCACCATTCCAATGATCTTATCAATCTTTTATTGCTGCTGATGTGATGGCATGCCTTGGTGTGTAACTGGCTGCAGTGGTCCAATGGGTAGATGGGCACATCATTGTTACTTGATGGCATTTCACCACCTGTAGCAATAACTTTCAGATTTTGGAAATCCCTTTTAAATACATTTCCTACACATCAGCTGCTGCACTGCACAGCAGTATAACCCTGCTCTTTTGCTGGCTGCTTGCACAAATGTTTTCTTTTCTTGTTACTACATTTAGTGCAGCCAACAGATGGCCTTAGACTGATTAGGAGACACTGAGCTCCCCAGAGGCTAAATTATGAATAAATGATTGCAAACAGCACTAATCAAGAGTTCATTAAACTAAGAACAACAACAAAAGGACTCCGGCCTTAGAAGCTGCCTATGTGCTTATTACACTGGAACGTTTTGTAATAGAATGCTCTTTGTCTATTTCTTTGTGGATGTTTGTGAGATTTTAGGTTCATACATTACTGTTTGGGTTGTTTTAGATGCCACAGGTTATAGAATGCTAGTAAGGGGGCTGATCACAAGGCGTCCTACATTACATTTGTGGTATGACATCGAGAGCAAATATAGTCCAAAAGAGGCTAATGGTGGGTTTACATTATGTCAGGGGTCTCAATCTGCGGGGCTCCAGCGGTTGGGAAACTACAACTCCCATCATGCATTTATATAATCTAGAACAGTGGGCATGATGGGAGTTGTAGTTTCCCAACAGCTGGAGGGCCGCAGTTTGAGACCCTTGCTTTATGTTAATGGCTCTGTTTGAGGTATCCGTTAGGGTATCGTGAATAAAGGTATCACGGCGGACGCTGCAGTGGCCCCATAGAGAATAGTAGAGCAGAGCTATTGAGTTCCACAGGAAATGCATATGCTACTGGGAAATATAGAAAATGTAGCCCATGCAAGCCTGCATCTGCTCAGTTACCTTATTAGGCTGCCCTTTTCACAGTACACCAATGGATACCTTGAACATGGCAAATAATCTAGTGTGAACCCACACTTTAGTTTGTTCTGTTGCTTTCAGTGCCACGATGTCTGCCATGATGTTGTCCGACAGTGGGTTAACACGATATCCCGGTATACTCTCCATCTGGTATCTAGCGTCATGTAAACGCACCCTTATTTGTAAAATATAGGAGGTGTCTTCTGTAAAGGCAACTTTGGGAGATTAAGGTCCCATTTTCAAGAACGTCTCCAAAAAGGGTGTGAATGCCAGTGCAGCATCTGCTTTCTGGCAGGTTTCCATAAACTCCATCCCTTTTTGCCCCAAGTCATGGTATTGTTCCATCAAAAACGAAACTGTTGGGAGGTCTGATCTATCATTACTAATAGGTTGTAATCATAATGTGGTTAGGGTACCACTCTTTTTTTTTTTTTTTTTTTTTTTTTTTAATCCCTTTACTAAAAAGGGTAGTAGGCTATGCTTTTTAATGCATTTTAAGGAAAAATAGCATCTGACAGATTTATGCGAAAAGTACATACATTTGTCTATCTTGCATGTTGGCGTAAATATCCAGAGTACTACTTGGTGTTTTCACTAGCTATAAAGCCCTAAGCACTAGGTGAGCTGCTCTGTCTTTTGATGCAAATCCCAACAATAGACTTGACTCGGTTAAAGGGGCTATCCAGGAGTTTAAAGATGTAATTGAACGCTATAAACAGCATCTATGTTGAAAAGTAAAGATATTCCACTACCTTCATGTGTTTTTCCTTTTTGCCTCTTTATTCATCTATCATGAGATCCACTTTTTTGCAGTAAAACTTTCTACTTGTGGGTGTGTCAGGAATTCTCCAGCATCTCTTTCCTACAAGTCCCAGGCTGCATTGCAATCTAGGACTTCCCGCCATAATTATCACTGCTAGACATTGTGCTGCTGTGTAATCCCTCCTCCCCCCAGCTCCATACTTGTTTTCATGGTAATAGTCAGGATTCATGAGTCACTGTAAAGTGTGCAGAGCTGCAGTCATAATTTTCATGACCCAGTACACAACCCCCAGGTCTGAATTGCTCTCCTCTGCTCCCATTACTCTTAGTAATTCCTGTCAGCAGGACTCAGATGTAAACCATTCTCCTTCCTCTGTAATTACTTATATTTCCTTGCAAACTACAGGCCAGAAAGAGAGAATAGAGCCAGGTTGTTTACTGCTCAGGTCACACCCACTACATGGGAGTGTTCCTGGGTTGAGCCTGGCTCAAAGCACACCCACTGAGTCATGACAAAACGTTCACTGAGGCCATGTGATCAATGAATGGAGTTTGCAGGGGGCACGGAAGGGGAGGACAGGGCTCTTTGCCTGGTTCTGCACAGCAGAACAGTAATTGTAATTAGTATGTTACAAAGTTTAATACAATTGTGAGCCCTATAACAAAAAGATGGTCCTGGAAAACCCCTTTAATTGGTTTGAACTGTTTATACTATGTGTATATATGTACAAACGTGTTTCTGAAAATGTATAATCTGAAATTCATATTTCTAGTAGTTTCTAGTAATTTTATGACCAGTTTGGGTTTTCTTGGAAAAACCTATTTAAATTGTAAGATGTCCCTTAAAAATGCTTAACATTTAGTATGTTTCTTCTCCGTTGCTGATTTTGTTCAGTTGTACCAGTTCTTGAGCACCCAACTCAAAGACTGTACTGCATTTTTTGTTTTAGTGCTCTCTTGAGGTTACAAATAATATGCAGTGAATTATGTCTGCAATCTAGCTAGTTTTAGTAAAGGTTGCTCAGCAGAAAAATGGGTATGACTTTTATGCTTTACACTTTAGTGTTCCACAATTGTAGCACTTTGAACACCAGCTGAAAGTCTAAATTAGTATTACAGGCCATCAGATTCACAATAAATAGGTGTTTGGTAAATATCATTCTATTTGGGCCTAAAGGAAATCACCCATCATAAGGGCAAATAGAAAAACATTTGGTTCTCTCAGCTTGATTAACTCCTTACAGCCGCATCCAGTTTTGACCTTTCTGACCGTCCCATTCTGAAATCTGACATGTGACACTTTATGGGAGAATAATTTTTGATACTTATCCATGTGATTCAGAGATTTTGAGTCCATACAATTACTTGTATGTGAAAAATAGCGTCAAAATTTGGAAAAATGTTCCATTTTCAAAGTTCAACAAATTCTGCATGCAACACAGCTATTCTATTAAAATAGTTTATAACTAGCATCTACCATATGTCCACTGTAGGTTGGCATCATTTTTTAAATATATTTAATTTTTTTGACATTAGGGAGCTTAGAAATTTAGTAGTAATTTTTCACATTTTCAAGAGAATTTGCATTTTTTTTTTTTTTTTTTTTTTTTTAGGGACCAGTCCAGTTCTGATGTGGGTTTTGAGGGGCCTGTATGTTACCCCATAAATTACTGCATCTAAGAAACTAGACCCCTTAAAGTATTCAAAACAGATTTTAGGAAGTTTATTAACCCATTAGGTAATTCACAGAAATTAAAGCAATTCATTTCACTTTCTTTGCTGATTTTCAATTTGTATCCATTACTCACCGGAAGATGGTAGATGTAACCAGGGAAGTACAACTCAATAGTGATTCCCCCAATTCTGCCAATTTTAGAGAGGTCCCATATGTGGTCCTAGTGGCCCAACCACAAGCTTCAGAATAAGAGGAGAACCTACTGGACTTTTGGGTCTCATTTTCATTACAATTTTCTTTAGCCGCCATTTCAGGTTTATGGACACCCTAAGGTGCTAATATGTAATAAAGATCCCAAAGAAGATCCCCTATTGGAAACTATACCCCTTAAGGAATATATCCAGGGATGTTGTGAGTATATTCACCCCCCAGGTGTTTCACACATTTTTTTTTTTTTTTAGCGATGGGCTGTAAAAACTAGAATTTTTTTCCCAACAATCTGCAGTTTTAGCTGAAAATGTTTCATTTTCACAAGGAATTCTGGAAAAAAAAAAGCACCCCAAAATTTGTTATGCAATTTCTTTCAAGTTCAGCAATACCCTACATGTGGGTGTAAACTGTTTGAGCGCATGGAAGGGCGTAAAAGGGAGGGAGCACTATTAGACTTTTGGAACGCAGATTTTGGTGGGTGCCATGTCATATTTACAAAGCCATAATGTGAACCAAGGGGCGGATCTCGGTAAATAAGAAGCCATAATTACGGGCCAATTATATCTTTATGACTGTATTTATAAAGCCCCCAAAGTAGCAGAACAGTCGAAACCTTCCAGAAGTCAACGCATTTTGGATTCAACACACATCATGGATCTCATCTAGGGGTGTACTGTGCATTTTGGGCGTACAGGTTTTCCATAGTTTGATTTTTAGCATTGGGCCATGAAAATGAAACGCATTTCCGCCATTGTTTTTTGGACTTCATTTTTATAGCGTTCGCCATGTGGTATAAATGACTTAACTTTCCTATGCGGGGCGGTACAATTACAGTGATATAAATTTGCATCTCCATGGTCTGAGAGCCATAACTATTTTTCTGTATATGAAGCTTGTTTTGTTTTTTTTTATCGCTTTTAAATCCGTTTTTTGGAAGGCAGGGTGAAGAAAATACTGCAATTCTGGTAGTGTTTTTTTTATCTTTAACAGTGTAGTATACATGACAGGTTAGTTTATCTCTGGGGGTAGATACGCTTATGGCGATAACCAATTTTTATATAGTGTTCTTATGTTGAAGCGCTTCTAAAAAAAAAAAAAAAAACCTATTTGATTTATTATCCTCTGATAGCCAGAACTTGTTTTTTTTCCACATACAAAGCTGTGCAAGGGCTTTTTTTTTTTTTTTTTTTTTTTTTTTTTTTTTGAGAGGTTAACTGACGTTTTAATTGGCACCACTTTGGCATTTATCTGCGTTTCTGATCGCTTTTTATTTCATTTAATGTGCTGCAGGATGAACAAAAATCACAATTTTTTTTTTTTTTTTTTTTACAGCTTTCAACAGGCAGGTTAAAGTGACACATTTATACATTTATAGCGGAGGTGTTTTTACTTTTTTTTTTTCCTAACTTTTCCCCATAGGGGACTTGTATCCCTGATCTTCAGGTAACTATTACAATAGAGAGCAGTACATAGCATAACTGCCATGTACTTATTTTTATGGAAACTGTCAATCAATATGCCGGCCGAGCCCACATGGCACATCCGGGCCCAGTGACATCGCATGCAGCCTGGAAGCTTTTGCAAAGCTCCTGGCCACGGCTGCTTCTGTGGAGTACAGAAGATCAGGGCAGGTAAGGGGTTAATCACCCGTGGCTGGCACTCACTCCGGCCTCTGGGGATGCAGCATGGGGCCATCTGTGGTATATAGCTGGTCTCATGTTGCAATCGTGTGGGCCCCGCTTGAGAGCCCGCCCAATGTCCAGGATGTACTAGTACATCCATTTGCGGGAAGTCACTTCCCACTATGACATACTGGTACGTCCAATGTGAGGAAGGGGTTACATTTTTTTAATCAGAACGGCATTTAGGAAGTTTAATCCTTTAAGGGTTTCACAGAAATTAAAGCAAAGTAAAATTTCACTTTTTTTTATTTTATTTACTGGAACACAGTAGATATTACCAATAAAATGCAATTCATGTGCTATTTGTATTGTACAGCGTGAAAAAGATCCAGCAATACCAAATATGTAGGGTTCTAGTACCATCAAAAATCCAAACATTTTCTATTTTTTGCGTTTTCACTGCAACTGCATTTTCTGCAACCAATAATGTTTTTTTTTTGTACTTACACATGTGGAATTGACTTTTTTGATCACTTTTATTCCAATTTTTAGGGGATGTGAAATTACCAAACAAACACAATTTTGGCATCTGGAAAAAAAATTTCTATGGTGTAAAAGTTGGGAATTTGTTTTAATTTTTTTTTTATTTTAAGGGTGCTTTCACACGGAGCGTTTTTTGTGCAGAAATTTACAGCATTAACTGCTATGCCTTTCTGCAAAAAAAATGCATTCAAAAAGCGTCAAAAACGCAAAAAAATAGATTAGAGCCTAAAGGTTTAAACAGCAAGTGGGTGTTGGCTGCAATTACTGTCAGCAATGGGTTAAAGGGGTTGTCTCACCATGTTTGAGTCACAAGCAGTTTTAAATTTATGCATCCTGTCTTTCTGGTCAAGCTGTGGGGGATTCTATAGCAGTAATTAGCAGATCAGCTCTGTATTCACAGTTCTTCTAATTACACTGACACGAGAGCAGGAGAGCTGATCTATGAGCGCTGAAGCTCTCTGCTCTAAAGTAAATTCAAGTAATTGCTCTCCTTGATTTGTTAGAGCTAACACACTGTTCTCAAGCTGACGGCAATCCGACCTTTGATACGCCCTGCTCTCAGATACTGACTTTTGTGCACTCCGAGCAGATACAATCTCTCTTCTCAACCATGCAAAATAACCAAAGAAATATATTTGGAGAAAGTCTTCAATTAACTATCCCTTCATGTTGAAATTTAATCTTTGTAGTGAGACAACTTCACTAAAGTGGCATTCCCATCTCCTAACTTCTAGGTTAGAAGATTGAATTGAGTCAGCTGCTGAGGACAGAGAAGGGGTTCCACTCAGCCTGCTTTTTTCATTCTCTTTTATGAAAGTTTAAAGCGAGTGGGTATCCCCTTTAAATTAAGCACAGTTTTCCCAGTCTGTCTAGTATTACATACTATGCCATTCCCATGGATTCATACGGTTTTATTTTTTTACTTTTATTTGGCGATGTCTTTCACACATGTTCTTTATGATGAAAGGAAACAGTTTATACAGTATTTTTATGGCCTAAAGCATAGTTGGCAGATTGACTGATCTTGTGCAGACAGAAATTCCAGTGCTATGTCATAAAACTGCCATTTATTTTAACATGTTCTAAAATACTCATGTATTAACTTGGTTTTGTGGTGTAGGTTTTTTATATTTATAGCTTAATGTATAATCGGTATGCAGTAAACTCCTTCTGGTACCTCAACCCTTTTTTCTTAAATGTGGACACTACCATCAATATTTATGTGTAATATATATATATATATATATATATATATATATATATATATATATATATATATATATATAATATATATTTATATATAATTTTCTATCTATCTGTATTGCCCCCTCTAACATCAATGACAGCTTGAAGTCTTTTGTGGTAGTTGTGGATGAGGCTCTTTATTTTCTCAGATGGTAAAGCCGCCCATTCTTCTTGGCAAAAAGTCTCCAGTTCCTGTAAATTCCTGGGCTGTCTGGTTAGATCTCAAGCGCACAGTTCATGCAAGAGTGGCTCAATGATATTGAGGTCAGGAGACTGAGATGGCCACTCCAGAACCTTCACTTTGTTCTGCTGTAGCTAATGACAGATCGACTTGGCCTTGTGTTTTGGATGGTTGTCATGTTGGAACGTCCAAGTACATCCCATGCGCAGCTTCAGGGCGATGAGTGCAAATTTGCCTCCAGTATTTGCTGATAACGTGCTACATTCATCTTTCCTTCAACTTTGACCAAGTTTCCTGTGTCTTTGTAGCTCACACATCCCCAAAACATCAGCGATCCATCTCCGAGCTTTACAGTAGGAATGGTGTTCCTTTCATCATAGGCCTTGTTGACACTTCTCCAAAAGTAACGTTAATGGTGGTGGCCAAAATTACCTTGTTCCAGAAGTTTTGAGGCTTGTCTCTGTGCTGTTTGGTGTATTGTAGGTGAGATACTTTTGGCATTTGAGCAGTAATGGCTTTCTTCTGGCGACTCGACCATGCAGCCCATATTTCTTCAAGTGCCTCCTTATTGTGCATCTTGAAACAGCTACACTGCTGTTTTCACAGAGTCCTGGATTTCAGCTGATGTTATTTGTGGGTTTTTCTTTGCATCCAGAACAATTTTCCATCCAAAATTTTGGTTGGTCTATCTGACTATGGTTTGGTTTTTACAGAGCCCCTGATTTTCCATTTGTTAATCACAGTTTGAACACTGCTGACTGTCATTATCAATTCCTTGGATATCTTTTTGTATACCTTTCCTGTTTTATACAGTTCAACTACCTTTTCCTATAGATCAGTTGACAATTCTTTTGCTTTCTCCATGACTCACAATCCAGAACCATCAGTGGCTGGATGAAAGATGCAAGAGTCTGTCTGGATCCCAGAAACTCACTCAGCTTTTATGCGCACACACTGATTACAAGCAAACAGGTCACAGGTGAGGATGTTACTTTAAGTAGCCATTCAAACCCATTTGTGTCCACTTCTGTGCATGTTATCAGACCAAAATCACCAGGTTATGTAAACGTTTGAGGGTCATTTGGATGTTTTTGGTTGTCATCAGGATTTAAAAAGAGAAAACACAGTAGTTTGACAATAAATAGCTTCACCCAACCACTAACCATGAGTGGGAAAAAGTTTTTGTTTTATCATTCATATTCTCTGAAAAAAGGCCAAGAAAGCAAAAATTCTGCCGGGGTACAAAATTTTTTGAGCACAACTGTACATAGAACAATATTCAGCATCAGGGCAACTCGCTGACACATTTCAGACTTCATGAGAATTCTTGATAACAGCATGTTTCCACGTGTGCTGAGCCATATAATAAAACTAACCAATTGGGTGATTTGGTTTGTAAGTGATTATACCAATGTAATTTTTTTTAAAAAGCTTCTCCTTTGAGTAAAGAGAGCATATATTGTCTTTTTTTTCTACATGTAAAAGTTCTAGTAAAAAAATACAAAAGAGCATTTCTATAGTTTGCTGCAGACAACAGATTATTGAAGCTTTAGAATATTGAAGGAAGGTACCTGTTTACAAGGAGGGGTGAGCAATAGGTTTTGTTTATATGCAGATAATGACTTATTGCAGCAACTACAGTAAAGTGACATTGGTTTGTCCTGCCATTTAGGAGTTTTATTATCACAGCTAGGGAAGGGCAAGGTTTTATTTTTAATTGCATAGAACTCCCCCTCCAAAAAAAAAAAAGCACCAGGAATATTGATTTTACTAAAAATACCCCTTTCTGACAAAAATGTCTCTCTAACTCTGTATATTTAGAGGGGTGTTATGAGCATGCCGTTTTCACAGAGCCACAGCCAGCTTCAACCTCGCACTTCATGGTCAGGCTGTGGGTAGGTGTACAGCATTGACTGGCATATCAGCTCTGCTGTTCCTAGCCGACCCTATTAGAGTGACATTAGTGGGGGAGGTTTTGAATAGAGCAGAAGACTACAGAGCTTTAAAAGGTTAAATCTGGCTAGTAAGTAACATAAACAAGCTATGACCTGCTGAAAAGACACAGCAGGGAGGGATGTCACCATCCCAGCCACTGCTAGAGCAGTAAGAGGCCGTCGGTAACTAGGGAAGCTTGTGTACACAAGCAGTAGATAAGATATGCTCTAACTCTGAAGGAAATTAAAATCAGAACGTCAATATAGTTGTTGGTAATCTTTATTTAACTTTGCCTAGATGTTTAAAGCTAATCAATTGAATGGGAATACCTCTTGGCGTGAGATTTGGAGATCCTTATTGCATGCAAAACAATTCTAATATAGATATGTAAAGATGATCATCAAATTTTGGACCAAATTAAAATAAAAAAAAAAACCTAAATTGAACATATTGGTGTAATGGGTGTGAGATTTGACTTTATAGATCTTGACATTTTTACAAATGTTTCTGCTTTGTAATGCTCCAGAAAATTTTATTAACTGGTAGCTGAGATTCGGTTCCTTTCGTGCTAGATTTATAAAAAATTGCACGGTTACTTTGAAGCAGGGCTGTGGAGTCTGAGTCGCTGCCCATTTTGGTGAAGTCGCAGTCATTGTAAAATGGACTGACTCCCAGAATATATAGTAAGTTGGTACAGTTCGATTAATGCAGTGCCAAGAGCAACAGGAATTGAGTCTTGCCAGTGCTACTGCTCCCATATCTTCAGCCTCATCAGATGAGGAGTTTAATTTTGAAAAATATTTGGATGACATGGAGCAGGCAAAGCGCTGCCGCAGGGGAAAACATTCCTCTCCCATAGCAAACAGATTGACTATATTTCAGCAAAATTTCTCACTTGCATTCAAAGACGTAGAAGACGTTCAACCGTTCATCAGAACGGACTGTGCATGAGGCAGTTCCTTTATACGCGATGTTCGTTAGAGATGTTGCCCCTGTGGTCACCACTTTGCCACCAACCCAAGTTGTGGAGAGACATTCTCTACCCTTTAAAAATGAATCAGAGTGAGGTCATTTTTGAAGGATTAGGGCGGCAATTTCTCAGAACAAATTCATAGACTCACTCTAAAAATGTTATTCAATACGTTTTTTGTTGAAAACTGTTCCCTCCCTCTCCCCCCCCACTTACTGCAGTGGTTTGCATATTTACAGGTTATCATTTGATAGACACTGAGCTTGGCGATCTCATACATAACATTGACCTAAAATATTTACTTATGCTTGTTATGCAGATTTTGTCATTAACTGCATTGAAATTTTTTGCTCTGGTGGGGGGAAATCTTTTTCTTCTTGTTATTACAAATTAAACCTGTTTCTGACTTCCCTAATAGTGCAGTGTGTTATTAGCTGATTAAATGAAAGGTCACTGGTTACAGCCCTGAAGATGATTTCAAGACAAGGAAGCAGCATCATCCCTCTCATTTGGGGATTTTTTGGCTAGACCTCCATCAAATGCTCATGTGAGGCCCCAACAGCTGGAAAAACTAGAAATGAAATACATCTTCCATTCAAAAGCCAAAGGTGGACATGCAGGCGAAAAATCGGGCAACCAGCTGGTCATCACAAGGTCTATCGTTCAAAGCGACAGAACGGCAGGGGAGGGGGCTTGTGGCATGTCATTGTGAGATCAGAATTATGCAAGCACCCTGCAACAGCATTATACAGGTCTGGAACTAGGCCCGAAAAAAAGGGGAAGAACTTTGACTTTTTAAAATTGTCATAAGAAGGGTTGACTCGAGTTTGCATAAAAGTACAAAAAATGGAAGATTGGGAACAGGTGATTTGGAGTGATGAGATGAAAGTCAATAGACCGAGCTCTAATGGGTGCAAGTGGGTTTAGAAGAATCAAGGGAAAAGAGGGCTAAGGGATCAAGAAAAAAGAAGGGAAATGTTGGTTCGGTGGAGGGGCTTAAAAGATTGGGGTTTTTTCCAGCCCAAGATGTTGGATACTTGACCAGGATCGATGTTGATCTCAAGCCTAAGCTATTGTGGTATCTACAAAATGAATTATGTCATACACTCGCGATAAAAGGTTCTAAAAAGGGCCGATAGTGTTCCAGCAGGACAACGACCCGAAGCATATGTCGAGTTTGGCGAAGCAATGACTCAAAGACCATGAAGTAGAGTTGCTGTATTTCCCTCCACAATCCCCAAACCTCAACCCAATCGAACATTGTGTGTAGAGGTGAAGAAAAAGCTGTATTTGTACCCAAGTCCAATGTGCACCAACATGGGGAAATTAAAAGAGACCCGGGATCAGATTTTGTCGAGACCTGCTTTAATTGATCCGGGGGCCCAGAAAGATCAGTAGTCTGAAAG
>JAODAL010038723.1:0-38858 GCA_025379985.1 Phyllomedusa bahiana
GTGGGGGGGGGGGGAAATCGGGCCCAAAGGGTTTTTGTTCTTCTTCACTAATAGAAAACATCACAAGGAGCATCAAGCAGGCCCCATAGATGTAAGATTTCAAGGAAAGAATGGTAGGATCTGCCATAAAAATTCTCATGTCTATGGCTAGCTTTAGTCTGACATATGCAAGAAGTAGGTAAGGAGTGGTTGGGCATATATAAGAACTGGTAACTGAGTGGTCTGACACCTAAAAAACTATAAGGAAACAAATTAAATATGTAAAATAATGATAAAGGCAACAAAGCTGGAAACAAAGACATATTGCCATAGAAAGTAAAACTAACCCCAACATATTTTTTAACTATATAAATAGTAAAAAGATTAAATCATAAAATGTTGGCCCTTTGAAAAGTAGTGAGGGAGAAATTGTGGAGGGCGATGGGAATAAAGCAAACCTATTGAACATTTTTTTTTCCACTGTATTTACCGAGGAAGATGTCCTTTGTGTTGATGAGCAGAGGGATGAGGTAAACCCCACCTTAAGGGTTTCTTGTCTAACCCAGGAAGAAGTGCAGCTCTGTCTTAAGAAGATTAAAATAGACAAATCACCAGGTCCTGATGACATACACCCACGTGTCCTAAGGGAGTTAAGTAATGTGATAGACAGGCCCCTATTATTAATATTTATGGACTGTATAATAACAGGGTATGTCCCAAAGGATTGGCGCATAGCAAATATGGTGCCAATATTCAAAAAGGGGTCTAAGAGGGATCTAAGAGATGCTATACTGGAGTATCTCACTGAAAATGAAAGATCGGTCCTGTCAAACTAAAATCATCAGCTTCCATGAGGAAGTTAGTTCTAGACTGGATCGTGGTGAGGCATTGGATATTATATATCTAGATTTTTCTAAAGCACATGTGCACCACATAAGAGGTTGGTAAGTAAAATGAGAATGCTTGAACTGGGGGAAAATTTTACAAGTGGGTAACTGGCTCAGTGATAGAAAACAAAGCTTGGTGATTAACAGTACATACGCAGACTGGATCCCTGTTACTAGTGGGGTACCACAGGGTTCAGTATTGGCCCTTTCCTTTTT
This sequence comes from Phyllomedusa bahiana, assembly GCA_025379985.1. Taxonomy (NCBI): domain Eukaryota; kingdom Metazoa; phylum Chordata; class Amphibia; order Anura; family Hylidae; genus Phyllomedusa; species Phyllomedusa bahiana. The sequence continues at coordinate 1,083 of JAODAL010038723.1, forward strand.
AATATTTTCATTAATGATCTTACACATGAATTGTACAGTAGAATATAAATCTTTGCAGATGATACTAAGCTCTGTAAAGTAATCAACACAAGAGAGGATAATGTGTTATCCCAGGATCTATTTATACCTAGGACTGCATCCAGAACAAGGGGACAGCCTCTATGTCCTGAGGACAGAATGTTTCTACATAAACATAGAAAAGGATTCTTTACTGTAAGAGCAGTGAGACTGTGGAACTCTCTGCCAGAGGAACTTGTCATGGTGAATTCAATAACGGAGTTCAAAAAGGGCCTGGATGCATTTCTAGAGCGTAATAATATAAAAAGTTATAGTGACTAGGATTCTGTAGAAGGGGCGTTGATCCAGGGATATATTCTGATTGCCAGATTGGAGTCGGGAAGGAATTGGCTTCTACCTCATGGGGGTTTTTGCATTCTTTTGTCGGCCCTACAAACTGTCAGGAAAACCCGCTGGGTCTACTCAAGAGTCGATGGCCTGACTTGGGGTGTATAGTGACGTTGCACTCCCCCTAAGGGTTCAAAAGGTCAGCAGGATACGTTTTCACATTTAACCCCTGTCCACACGGGCACAGGAAGACCCAGGGAGTGTGAGAGGATACCCCACAACACTGAACGGCTGGGAGAGATCTGTGTAACCACACTGGTTAAACAGAGTTCTGTCAGCCCAGTAAACTGCCACCAGTTCCTCCTTGGTTATAAGACCGATCCGTTACCGACTTATAACAAGGCTAGGAACTAGCCTTGGGGGTAGCTATATATTAAAGACCGAGAATAAGGCAGGTGAGATCAATGATCATGACAACAGACCAGCCCAGATGAAAGTTTATAGATTTAATTCACCATGGAGGGTGCACTAGACAAACAATATATACATAGGGACAATGCTATACAGATATTGGTCAGAGGTGCAAATATGGGTATGGCTACAAAAGAGGCAGTCTTGTGCTGGCCTACACCAGGGTGAAATGTGGCCTGCAGGTTCTGGACGCTCCTGTATGCTCGGCGTAACCCCTTCCAATAGAGAACAACCATAGGCATAGCCGGGCTTCGGCTTATAACAGTATTGGGACATCCCATGTCGTACCCCCTGTTACACCCACTCACACTCCTGGTACGGCCTGCACACTCCTCCCTCTTGGGTCATGCAGTTTCCTGTCTGGAACACAAAATGGGCCATACTAAATTATTATATACTATGATCAATTAAACCACCATTAAAGAGTTTTGGCAGGACATAAAGGATTTTGCTCTTCATGCTGTTTCTCAGAGCCTGCTCTTTACAACCAGGCTTAGGCTCCCACTTCAGGCTGTGGGTGAATCGAGCAGAGCCTGGTAGAGGGACATTGGTGATGGAAGGGTTTTAACAGGAGGGCTCAAGGTTCAACTTTGTCAGTAAAAAACAAACAGGCTCTTGTGCTGCTGATAAGACACAGCAATAAGTGATGTCCCCATTCCGACCATGGCTGTTAGAGCAGAGAGAGGTGGCTGTTAACCTAGGGAAGCTTGTGTACAAAATTAATGTATAAGAACTGCTCTAGCTCTGAAAGATAGCAAAATCAGAACAGCAATTTATTTGGTAATAGTCTTTATCTACCTCTGCTTACATATTTAAAGCTAATCAATGTGGTGAGAAACCCGTTTAAATATTGATGACCTTTCAATTGGTGAGGGCCTGAAAACCAAGTCCCAACTACTAAATGAATAGAATATACCAGCTGTGCCATCCCCTTCATTCACTGTTTACTAAGGTATACCCCAGTGTATATAGTTCTGACTGTGTCTAGTGTAGATCAGTCTTATTCAAGTGTACAGGACTGACCTGCAGTACCAGGCACAGCCGTGTTTTTATGGCTCTCTGTTCGGTAGTAGGGACCCCTACTATCAATATTAATATCTTAGACATCCCATTACAGAACATAAGTTACTCTGTACCATTGGCTGCCATACTGGCAGATGTGAGACAGTCTCAGACTACATTGACAACAGTTCATACCAATGGCCACTAAGTAATCCCAGGGGCAATTCCTAGTAAAAATGATTTATTTACCAAGATTACAAAGAGTGGGACCAGGGGCACTTTGTCGATTTCTCCTCAGGCAGCATTCTCAAAGGGACTGCATCTGATAAGACATCTTGTAAATTAGGAATGTCCTGCAGTTCCTCTTTGAGTATACTACTTTTTCACAAACTTCTTTAAACATCTTCACTGCACAGCATAAAGGTCACACAACTTTATTGAAAAGTATGGATTGCCTTAGAGCTGTTTATTTTAAATTGCTTTAAAGATTATACTTTGTTTGACCTAAATCAGTTTACTGGCAAAATTATACAATGTGTATTGGACTTGTGAAATTGCTCAAATATAAAATAGGTGAAATATGTTCTTAAAACGATAAAAGACTCTGACTCCAGAGGTTCCCGATGGTGCAAGCAACAGAATTGTTTATTATATTAATAAAAGCAATCAGAAAGATTGCGATGAAACATAGACCATAGTAATTAATCCCGTATAGAGTTATTTACATTGCTGAAAGCTTAGCTGAGCTTCAATAATGCAGTGGGACAATTATTTTTTTCTTCATTAAATAACTATACAGTAATCGGTGTAAAACGAGGAATCTACAGAATACAAATCACCAAAGCAAGACATTACATCAACCAGGAATGCTAGGAAGATTTCAGTCTGCAAATTGCAGAATTAGGATTGCAGCTCTGGAGTATAATAAAAGCTGTAACTCCGTATAAGATGGCTTTTTGTGTACTTAAATTGTAAATGCAAATTGTTAAATAGTAGGAGTTCAAAGGTGGGGACATACATAATTTCTAATTAGGTTTGCATCTTCCCACTAAGTCATGTACTTCCCTGTCTGGCAGAAGCTCTATAGCTCTGTCCATCCTATGATAAGAAATATGTTCCATAACCACAGATCTGCACAACTATTGTGACAGATACATAGCACAATTAGATTGAGGGAACGCTAGAGAAAGCCAATTGCATAACAATTCATGTCTCATGCAGGATCTTTGGCAAGCCCTATGCACATTGACTGGGATTAGACTACTTTAGTTGTTCCCAATTCCTCTTTTGAGAATTCTTTATGTAGCATTTCAGGGAAGAGAACTTTGTAAACTCTAAATTGAGCTTGAACTCCACTCTGGCACCATGAGTGACCACAAAACACATTGGTGTGTGTAAGCTTGCAACATTAGTTTACTTTGGAGGTCTTTCGTGTGAAGTTTTTGTTATAACTTTTAAATGAAGAAAATGTGAACGAATATGCTTTTATTAAGCCCAGACTGCATTCATATTTACTTTTGGATCTTTCAAGCTGGTTCATTCATCCTCTCCACTCTGGCACACAAGTCCGAAAGAACTCCAACAAGCAGAAGTACAAACAAACTCAGTAACAATTAACCTGATGTATGGAAAATACAACAAAAACAAGTACTCAACTTGCCTCAAGAGCTCCAGGATTTGAGGGTCAACAATAGAGGGTTACATCACTCAATAAGCGCAAGAATGTTGCTTATTTCACTTGTTGATGGCAATGAGTGCTTAAATGCACTGGGCTGTTTCATTGACCTTGAAACATCATGTTCTATGACCTGGAACTGAAATATTAAGTTCCTTGTTAGTCATTTGTAACAAAGTGCTCTTCCAGCTGGAAGAAAGGTGTCTCCCTCGTGCCACCTATTGGAGGTAGCTTCTCTGTCAGTCAAGTTCGATCCATTTAATAGTCCTGAGACAGGACCAGGGATTTTAGTCAAGCCAGCAACTCCTGCAAAATGAAGAACTGCTCCTCTGTAGATGGCTGTTTTGGGATTTTTGCCCCTAATCAATATAGAACTGGGTACTGGCTGACTGGTAGAGTCCTTACACCAAACTGCTACTCTCTTCAGGAAAAGTTGGACACTTTAACTTTTATCTTGAAACACCAAATCCAACTTACTAAAGAACCTTGAAACATGGATTTAAGCCAAGCCAGAATTATCTCCAAAAGAAAATTCTGCTCATCTGTAGACAGCTGTTTTTGGATTCTTACCCCTCAAATTCTGAGCAGGGTTTTGGCTGACTGGTAGAATCCTTACTCCGGATCGTCGCTTTCCACATAGAAAAATTATTTTCCCCTAGAGCTGTGGGTAATTTGCAAGGATTTGCAATTGTAAATATGAATGTTTGTGTGGTGGTTTCCTCCTACAATCTAAAAATACACTTAGGCTTGGTTCACATATGTGTTGGTGGTTCGGTTCTGAATCTCCATTGCATGTTCCATTGGGAATGACAGAAAAAATAGTGCCGCATATTGAACTATTTTTTCTATCCAACAACAACAGACACCAGTGTGGAAACCCAATAGAACCATTGCAATTAATAGGGTTCATTGGGTGCCTTTAAAGGTTGATTGGTTCTTGTGTACTACTGTAAACTTGGTACAGGGACTTGTGTATGATAATCTCTCCACAGTGCCACAGAATATGTTAATGCTTTATATGCAACAGGGAATATGCAAAAAATATATTTCTATCCTCCCATACTAACACGTTTATAAAGCAGAAACTACTGACAAATCTTTGTCACAGGAAAATTTCAGATAATTTACATGCAAAGCAAGACTGCCTACATCAGATAGGCCTGGAACATAAAAATAATCATTACTTTTTGACGGATAGCTTTTGGCTGGAGAGGCAAGTTCAACTGAGCATCAGCAGAACTGATCCCTCTACGCCATATGAATATTGCTGAGTACAATGTCTACAAATGTGTCATTGTAACCTACTTTAGTGTTCCCAAGACAATAACTGACCACTGAAGCTGATAGAAACACTTTTACCATTATCCTGCTGCCAGGCTGGCACTGCTTGCAAGGCTGAATAGATTCTCCTCACTCTTCTCAATTATATTTAGTTGATGTATATTTTGGTTTTCTGTTAAATCTTGAAATGTATAATATATCTAGGTATCAAAATTGGGAAGCCAGACAGTAGACCGCTCCTGTGCAAGAACAAGATATATGCCCTGCCTCCAAAAAGTCCATCATAGAGCACCTCCTTATATCTAACATCCTTAAAGTTATTGTGAGCCATGAGCTTCATTAGCTTAGATCCTCAGATGCAACCTAATAGGAGGAAACTGATGATTGCTGTTAGAAGGGTAGATAGTAGTGTTTCGCGAACCTCCCTCTGTTTGGTTTGACACTGGTTTAAATGAACTTGGGAAAAAAATGTGGCTATTAGGCATCCAGAAGTGAAGTGAACTTGTACAGAGAGCCGAGCCATAAGCCCCACAGAACAGTAAGGTGAGCTTTACAAATCCGTAAAAATCAAAGCCTAAGCTAGACTTTGAGTTAGCATTACAGTTCTGTTAGATTTTTTTGGTGATTTATGCCAAAAATTAGTTTAGGTCAGCATGAATCAAATCACTCGGATTAGCCACCATACTCAGTTCTGCACCGCTACATTTCGTGAAGAAGCAGAGGTTATCTAATGATGTTTTAGAACGGTTTATTATTGTCGACATGGCATAGATCAAACTCCCTAAGAGGGTATCAGAATATGTGCTTCCTAAAGCAGACAATACTGTTACAATTTACAGTAGGTTAATCATTAATGGTCTCTCAAGATGAGAATGACGCCCATTGAGATTACTTATGTGTTCTAAGATTGTTGAGAAGTCTAATCTTTGACCCAGATATTCATATAGTGGGGCGATGAGGTTCACTTAGGAGTTGCGTTTGCAAATTTGTATTCTTTTCCTTCTTTCCTTATTGTCTTTTGCCACCCTCATTGGAGAGGTAGTCAATGTCAAAATTCACAGCCGCCTGATGGGTGATGTGGCGCCATAGGGATTGGTAAGGCCAAAGGTTTCCCAGTTAGCAATATCAGTCTGGCTTTTTCAAGATAAGTCTTGATGGCGTCTTTGAATCGTTTCCTCTGGTCATCTAGGGTTTTCTGTCCTTTGCTCAGTTGAGAATAGGGAACCTGTATGGTAAGGTGGGTGTTGGACATTCTGACGCACTGGCCCGACCTTGGTTTGCTAAATCATGGCTCCAATATAGGTCATCTTTGCCTCAGTAAGGACACTGTAATTGGTTGGGTGATCCTCCCAATTGATACACAGAATCTTCTGCAGACAGGGTTAATGGAATGTTACAAGAGTCCTCAGGTGGCAACAGTAGGTAATTCAGGTCTTGCTGGTGTATAGAAGAGTAGTGACACAAACAGCTCTAAAAGCCATACATTTGGTTTTCTTCTTGTCATGGTTTTAGGAAGACATACTGACACAACTGTAGAAAAGAAGAATGATCCAGCGATCCCAAAAGCAATGGTCTTTGTGAGGAAAATCCACTCAAAATGACAGTTCTCTCTCCAACTTCATCTAGCCAGATCTCCCAGATGGCCCCCAGCCCCCCAGGAAAGCTCAATTTACACGTTAATCAGCACAGCCTAGACCCATTGTAAATGCTCTTCCATAGGAAGCCAACACAGCAGGACATATGGACACCTCAAAAGAACCCTCATTTCCATTAATTAGCATTGAATAAATGTGCCTTCTCCAACTCCAAGAACAAAGACTTCAATTAATCCAACCCAGCCGACACGTCTCCGATATTTCATATAGATTTATAGGCGATCCGCTCATAACTGGTCCATGGCGAGTTCATATCTGAAAATATGGAAATCCCCGCACATATAGCCACTACTACCATGCTTGCATGAGGCAGGGGGACCGAGATATCCAGAACTGGAACTATGGAGTCCATAGGATAGCGGTGTCTGGTACCCGGGCGTAGTGTAGGTCCAGCCGGTTCTGATGGTGGCAACGGCTCGGTTCTGTGCCAATGCCCTGCCGCGTTATGGTCCATTTTTGTGTTTGTCAGAAATTGCATGGCCAGAATGGGCGGAGTTCATAGACCATCCCAGGGGTGTGTGGGGGCGTGTAGGGGGCTGTCACGTGGGCTGTCCCCTCACAGATATAAGCAGGAGCCCGGGTTGGCTCAATGGTTGATCCATGGAGGGGGGTACCTAGGAGCATTTCCAGGAGCATCCACATGCAGAAGCCAGGCCACATACGCCCCCCATGTTGGCCGAGCACCAAAGGTAACCGGACACATTTTACTGCCTTTGTCTGTAACTCATACTTATATTTGCACCTCTGACTCTTATCTGTACATTATTATCCTTTTGTATATATTTGTCTAGTGTGCCCTCCAAGGCTAATTAAATCTATAAACTTTCATCTGAGTTAGTCTGTCTTGATCATCGCCCTCACACGCCTAGTACTCGGTCTATAATATATAGCTACCCCAAGGTTGGTTTCGGTCCTTGTTATAAGTCGGTAACGGACCGGTCTTATAACTAAACTAGAAACTGGTGGCAGCCGTTCAGGATTCTGGACGAGGAAAGTGTTCTCTCGTCCTCCCTGGTTCTCCCTGTGCCCGTGTGGACAGGGGTTAGCAGTGGAACAGTATCTGGCTGACCTTGTGCACCCCTAGGAGGCAGCGCAACGTCACGATACACCCCAAGTCAGGCCATCGACTCTCGAGTGGGCCGTCGGGCAGGCTTTTTCCTGACAGTCTTCTTATAAAACTATGTATTCCTTTATTGAAAAAACATTAAAAACAGAATGGCATGATGGAAACGCCATTTAATTCAATTTCTGACCTCTATAGCATATAAAATATAGACCGCAGTAGTGGAGTATAATCGCAGATGCTTTCCTTAAACACCTCGTGTCAATTTGCTCAGTAAAGGTATACTCCTAATATAGAAACTTGCAACAGTGTATCTACAAAACGTATGCAATTTAATAAGTATGAAAAACGTAAGATAGCATATATCGGCTAAATAGCCTTGCTTAAAGACATTTCACAAACTATATATAATGGTAACATGCGGCTATATGCCTCCAGTCCCGGAGTAATCCAAATGTATCTTCAGCGCTGAAGTTTCAAGCGCTCTTTACTAGCAGCTGGCATAGCTTGCTAGACAACGTTCACCTCGCTGCTGTGACGGCTGTTTGGGGTGGGGCGCTCTGCTGCTCTGTTGCGACGTTTCCGGTCCTCCCCTTTCTCAAGCATAACGGATACAAGGTATGTCTTCTTATTTATACATTAATTCTGTCCAGCTTTTGGATTACTAATAATTTTTAATGCAAGACAAAACACATATTAGCTCCTATACACAGAAGTCATAAAAATACATTAAAATTACACTCCTCATTCAGCCCATTGGGGCTGAGTGAATCGAGTGTAAAGATCCAGTACACCTCTCGCTGCAAGAGGTTTTTATTAATCTGAGATTCATCTACTCCATAAATTTGTTCAACTACCTGCCATTTAAGATCAAAGACATTATGTTTTGCTTCATAAAAATGTCTAGCTAACGAGCCCTCTCCATATTTTTTATCTTTTTTGTTGTCTTTTTTGTCTGGTGGAATCACACCTCCCATCTCTTTATACCTTCGGATGTTTGATTTATGTTCATTCAACCTAATTTTAATTTTTCGAGATGTTTGCCCAATATATATAATACCACAAGGGTATTTTACTAAATATATTATATTTTTTGAATCACACGTATGGTAACCCTTAATTTCTATCCCATGGCCCCTCAGAGGATGCGTAATTTTAGGGCCCTTAATAATACCTGTACAGTGTTGGCAAGACAGTGATGGAAACGCCAGCACAAGGCAATAGACTGCTGACTCGTTTCGGGGCGACCCCTTTAGTCATGGCATACAGACTATCTTCAAATACATGTTATATATACAGTAGTCTATAATGCAAATTGCACTTACTCCACAGCTGTTGCTGCCATATACCACATATAGGAACGCCGGCATGTCTGCTTGCCGACACCCGGCACTTCCAGCAACCCTCGGGTGACGTAGATGACCTAGTCACATAGTCGGAGAGGCCGGCAGATGCGCGCATGCGCAATGCGCACATCGCGACTGCCGAAACCAAACCCGGCAACGGAATACAATCCGGGGCTGCAGGACCACCCCAGGATCGCAGCGGACATGCCAGCCGGACCACAGCGAGGCCAGGAAGCAACAGGAGCAGAGAACCCACAAACAATAAAACATAATCAAAATAGAAATAAAAACATGTATTAAATACCATGATCCTCCTGTGAAGGAAATTGCAATATCCCACATTATGTAAATATAGATACACTGCATTTACCTAAGTACAATCAATAATAACTGGTTATTACAAATAAGATTTTCTCGGCATAAAAATCTACGTTACTGTCTATTAGAATAATAATAACCACTTAGTAATGATACAAAATTAAATTTCTAATGTTTAACCCATTAGGTGAAATGGTGTCAAGGACCATAAGCCTAAAGGCCTCTCTATCCCTAAGTAAGTGATGTAAATTGCCCCCTCTTTTAGACAACATAACCTTTCAAATTGCAAAAGCCCTAAAATGTTTGTTTCTGGAATTATGTTCCGCAATAAAGTGACGGGCTGCAATTGAGATGGTACGAAATCCAGGATTCTGGATATAATTAAGATGTTCACATATTCCTATTTTGAATTTACGTGACGTGGAACTAACATAAAAAAGGTTATATTCCGTGCATTCAATTAAATAAATGACAAACTGAATTGCAGTTCAAATACTGCTTGATTTCAAATGATTGTTGGTGTGTCTTGAAAGTTTTAGTGACATTGGTGAATAGGCAGGTCTTGCATGGATAGGATCGACATTTATAGAATCTCCTTTGGTTCAACCATGTGGCCGTGTTTTTGTTGGAATTAAATGCATGTTTTACAATTCTATCGCCTATAGTGGCAGGACGTTTGGCCACAATGCGACACCCCTGTGACAAGATGTTCCGTAATATGGAATCATCATATAAAATAGGAATGTTTCGCAAAATAATTCTTTTGATGTCAAGAAAATGGGCACTGTTGCTAATGAAAATTTGGTTGATAAGTTTTTTGTGTGATTTTTTTTTGAAAATTAACATTTGAGTGCGGTTTGTTGGAAAACTATACTTTCCCCCCGTGTGAGTGCCCTTTCAAATTCCCCTGGCTGTAAGCCCCTCTGTGAATGTTTTGGGACTTACAACAAATCCCCTTAATGTGCATTTTCCGCTTGCGGTGAGCCCTTTTTGGCACCGGGAGGATTCGTGCGGTCTGTTGTGGAGAGGTGAGCTGGCTTGAACCCTGTTTGTATTATTATACTAGCAAGATTGACTGCACACAAAAAGAGAACTTCAGATGCAAAAAATGTGTTTATTCATACAAGTCCACGGCCCCAAAACAATTGTAAAAAAAATCAAGATAGGTGACTCAGAAAGGAAACCGTTTCGGTGTTAGACCTTTGTCGGGAAAGTCACAAGTCAGTAGAATTTAAAAAAGAATTTTACGAGGGCCGTAGCCCATATGGTTTGCATGGAGCTGTGGTTTAATGAATAAACACATTTTTTGCATCGAAAAACCTTTTTGTGTGCAGTCAATCTTTTTAATTTTACCGGAGGATCTTTTCCTACCTTTGACTCGCCCCTTTTGGCCTTTTTTTAGTGGGTGTGCCTTTTTGAATACACTACTCATTTTTTTTATATGGACAAAATGCTGTGGGGCAAAAAATTTCCCCCTCAGTGGTTGCCTCCTTAGATGTGTAACTGCTTGGAGAAGTTTGGTTTTATCTTATGTCGGGGATGAGGGTGACCTGCTTAAATTGCCAGAATTTCAAAGACTGTTATATTTAATGCATTTGCTTCCACTTAGGCCTAAGGATGATCAACGTAAATTACCTTCTCCCAGACACTCCAGGGAGCAGAAAATTATTATACATGGTATCTGCAGCTGGAGTGAAGACAATACTGTACCTGTGAATTCACGGGTCTCTTATTCCTGGAGAAACTATTGCACATTATGAAAATGCTGTGGATTGAAACCTCACTCAAGAAAGAGACACACAAGTTCGAGGTGTGGGAGAACTTTATTGTTCTATTACCATTGAGAATACAACACGCAATTAGAGACTTGTTTCTGATATCATGATGTTAGGCTGAAACAATCTTAATAGGAGATCCACTTCTACCAGACTTGTAGGGGATAAACCTGGGGGGATAGTCTAGTCGAAATCTGGGGGGACTGGTGCACTGTCTGCCTGCTTAATTCATTTATGTTATCGGTTTAAGATAAAATTTGTTTCCTAAAAATAAGGCTGAAAAAATAGAGTTTAAAAACCTATGTTCAGGTGCGCTCATTTGGTTGTGATTTACTCTGATTTGTTTTTTCTTATGAATAGGGGTTGTGGACGATCATTCCTGCTCTGCAAACACTGGACAAGTGGGATATTCCCAGGATCTGGAAGGGTCACTCAGGTGTCATGGTGCTCATATCTTGCGGAGAAATGAATTATGCTGGTGACATCAGATTCTTACAGGGGTCTCTAATTTCTACCCTTTAGGAGGAGCAGTCACTAAACCAACAGGTGCTGGATTTCCATTCACTACCAAGGATTAAAAAAAAAAAAGACAAAAGTAGAGCTTCTTTAAGGTTACCCTGCTTGGTTGGGGGAAATGTACACTTTGTATACTGTATTCTGTTACCATTACATGCATTAAATTGTTGTGTGAGCTGAACCTGGTGTACTTAATAAAAAAATACTTAATAAAAAAAAACTTTTAAAAATTTGTAATCGAGAAAGGGAAGTGCACAACAACTCCTCCTGAGACAGTGGTTTCTAGGGGCTCAGTTATCTTACCATGGTTGTAGAAACAGCAGATCTTGGTTTTCCAGATGTTGTGGAATAGCCCTAGGGTCTTGTAAGCTTCACCAAAGATGTTCACCTGTTTTTTTAAGTTTGTTGCCCTTTTTGGATCATTTTGTCTTGGGCCTTGATAAATTATTTTGAACGGCCTTTCCCACAACCCCAGTATTTTGATCAAAATGCTATAGGAGAGCGCCCAAAAAATCAGTAACAGGATAGAGTGGGGGTAGATGGTGAAAAGGGTCAGCGTGAGGACAACCCTGCTAGACCTCAGTTCGGATGGTAAAATGGATCCTTTTCTATCTCTTTGCAGAATACAAGAGCAGTCATCTAGTCATGTAGCACCCTCAGGATCTTGGTGAACTTGGTGGGGCATCCAAAATCAATAAATCCCCCAAAAGCCTCCTGGTTGACTGAGTTGACGTGCTTAGTCAAGTCGATGATAGATACTTCGTTTTTTTTTTAGCATTTTTCTAAAGCCCACACTATTTAGGGAGAATCTCCTCAGCAAGTGGGAGCAGACGATTTAGGAGCCTGCGAGCAAGAATTTTTTCAGCAGTGGAGAGTATGGCGATGCCACAGTAGTTTCTACAGTTTAAAATTTGGCACCATTTATGAAGATGGAGACAATTTGTGGAATCCTGAAGTCTGGTGGGATCTTTCCTACATTTTAGATCCAACAGGTTGTTATTCAGACAGAGACCAAAGGTCACAAAATGTTCGTTGATACCAATGGGAGGACAAGTTAGTTGACAATCTTGTTCTCGATACCAAATCCAACTCCCTGAAAGTGTTGGTTATCGATTGGTAGACCTTTCCAAAAGAAGGTGTAGCCACTATCTTCTCTCTGTTGTCCCTTGGTGGGGAGATGCATCTGGCTCAGGGATGTGTTATCTATGTCCTTTCTTGCCAGTTCTCTGGCGCCGATTGGAGTCCTTTATTAAGGATGGTAACTCTTACTGTTGTCTATAAGGGAACGAATGTTCCAGGTGGTGAGTTTCAAAGGTTTGATTTTATTTTGCCTGCAGAAGGCGATTTCGCAGTTGCAGTGTACTGGCCTGGACAGAAAGACAGCCTATGTTTAGGACACCTTTTCCAACACCCTACCCTTACAGTGTGAGCAGAGGGGATCCTGGAGAGGATTGATAAGTCACAGGCACAGTTGCTAACTTGCACTCGTCTTGTCCCTATAGTGACAGGTGCCTTCATGTGAGTTCATGACTAGGGACCTCCAGATGTCACTATCCTACGCCTTATGCCATTAATCCATTGCCCAGGGACTTTACAGGAAAATAGGGGGTGGGGAACCATCATGGGAGCCTGCAGGTAAAAGTGGTTAGTGTGGGGAAGAAGGTGCACAGGCAGCATGCAAAGAATCTTGATGGGTCATTGATAGAGATGGGCGAATCAATTCTAACTAAATGAAATTCGTTTAGAATTTCAGGAAAACATCGATTCTGAACGAAGTTGAAGCGTCTTTTTAATTGATTAAAAGGCTGCAAGCACATGGCGTTACATGGGGCAAAGAAGTCTCGGAGGACGAAGGGCATAGCCTGCATGACATGTGCAGAGATGAAGCCAATCAGAGACCGGCGGGATTCTGTGACGTCACCGCACTATATAAGTCCGGGCGCGACGCTGGCAGTTCACACTGCTCTCACTGTGCTGTGTAGGGAAGCTGCTGCTGATAGATCTCACACTAAAGAACTAACTTTATACAGCTTTTTTGGGGGGAGGTGTCACAGCTTGTCTCGAGACTGCTTCTCTTACATTTTGATTTGTGGGGTATTGGAATTGAAGTCCATGTGCGTCCAATCAGCTGCATATAAATTTTAATGCTATCTGCTCAGTTCTTGACACATTGAATATCCAAGGGTTATCTAAGCCTGTTGCTGTTGTATCAGTTAAAGAAACAGCTTTTTACAATCCAAATACCACTTAATTTTTGGCTGCTCATTTCTTTGCGCAATTTAGATCCAGAGGTTAATTAAGTGTTGTTCTGCTGTTGTGATCACTAAAAGAAACGGTGTTTTTCACCGCCAAAGAAGAAATTTTGCCTGTAGCATAATTTATATCCGAAGGTTAATCACGCGTTTTTCTGCTGTTGTGCTCAGTAAAATACACGTCGTTTTAATACGCTACATAGCTGGTAATTTTTGGCTTCTCATTTCATTTGCGCAACTTAGATCCAAGAGTTAATTACATGTTTTTCTGCTCTTGTGGTCACTAAAAGAAACGCGTTTTTCACCGCCAAAAAAGAAATTTTGCCTGTAGCATAATTTATATCCGGAGGTTAATTAAGCCTGTTTGTGCTTTTATATTCAGTAAAATACACAGTTTTTTTAAAGGGCACATACAATTTAAATTTTTCCTGGCCCATTTGTGGAGCGCAACTTATATCCAAAGGTTACCCAAGCTTGTTAGTGGGTTCATTTGGAGTCAAATACAGGGTGTGTATTTATCATATACAGATATCTTCATTAACCCCTTACCACGGGAGCCAGTTTTGGACTCTCTGACAGAGCCCCATTTTTGAAATCTGTCGTGTCACTTTATGTGAGAATAACTTTTTGACACTTTAACCTATCCATGTGATTCAAGAATGTTTTCTCGTGACACATTGTGCTTTAAGATAGTTAAGAAATTTTGGTCCAAAAAATGCTTGTTTAATTTTGGAAAAAAAATCAAAGAATCGTGAAAAATTTTAAAAATTTACCAATTTAAAACCTCAAAATTTTCTGCATGTAAGACAGATAGTTATTCCACTCAAAATAGTTTATAACTAGCACTACCAATGTCTGCTGTAGGTTGGCATAATTTTTTAAAAGTCTTTTTTTTTTTTTTTTTACAATTTTAGGGGGTTTAGAAATTTAGTAGTAATTTTAAAATTTTCAACAAAATTTGCAATATACATTTTTTAGGGACCAGTCAGTTATAACGTGAATTTGATTGACATGTATGTTAGATACCCCCATAAATGCCCTCATCTAAGAAACTTCACCCCTAAAGTATTAAAAACCCGCATTTAGGAAGTTTATTAACCCATTAGTTGTTTCACAGGAATTAAAGCAAAGGGGAAGTGAAATTTTAAAATTCACTTTTTTTTTTGCAGATTTTCAATTTTTTATACATTATTCAAAAGCATAGGGTAAATGTGATCATGGATATGAAACTTAATATTGATTCCCCAGATTCTGCCGTTTTCAGAGATGTCCCATATGTGGCCCTAGTGCATTATTTGGCTCAACCACACAAGCCCCAGAATAGGAGGAGCACCTACTGGACTCTGGGGTCTCATTTTCATTATGATTTTATTTAGGTGCCATTTCGGGTTTTGGGGACACCCTAAGGTGCTAAAACTTAATAAACTCCCCTAAAAATACCCCATATTGGAAA
Source organism: Phyllomedusa bahiana (assembly GCA_025379985.1). Lineage (NCBI taxonomy): Eukaryota > Metazoa > Chordata > Amphibia > Anura > Hylidae > Phyllomedusa > Phyllomedusa bahiana. Next base: position 16,235 of record JAODAL010038723.1, read on the forward strand.
CTACACCCCTTGAGCAATATTTCTAGGGGTGTAGTGAGCATATCGACCCCACAGGTGTGTAACAAAAATTTTTAGCGTTAGGCTGTGAAAATGAAAAAAAAAAATTTTTTACAATAATCCGCAATTTTAGCTGAAACTGTTTAATTTTTAAAAAGGAATCCTGGGAAAAAAGCACCCAAAACCTTTTTTACGCAATTTCTTTCCAATTTTGGCAATACCCTACATGTGGGTGTAAACTGCTGTTTGGGGCATGGCAGGGGGTACAAGGAGGGGGCGCTATTTGGCTTTTGGAGCGCAGATTTTGGGGGGGGCCCTGTCGCATTTACAAAGCCCCCAAAGTACTAGAACAGGTGAAACCTTTCCCGAAGTCACCCCAATTTTTGGGTTCAGCCACGCCTCATAGATCTCATCTAGGGTGTATTGTACATTTTGGGTGCACAGGGGTTCCAAAGTTTTTTTTTTTGCATTGGGCTATGAAAAGAGGGAAAACGCAATTCCGCCCTCGTTTTTTGGCTTAAATTTTACAGCGTTCGCCGTGCAGTATAAATATGTGATAACTTTACTATGGGGGTCGGTACAATTGCAATGATATAGATTTTAGTAGTTTTTTTATTTTAATACTTTACACAATAGAAATAGGTCCCAAAAAAATTGCGTTTTTAGTTGTCCGTTCTGTAGCCATAACATTTTCAAGTTTCTTATACGAGCCGATTATGGCTTGCTTTTTGTGATGATTGACGTTTTTAATATACCATTATGGGGGCATATGCAGCTTGGATCACTTTTATTAAGGTTTTGTAAGGCATTTAACAATACACAGCATTCCTGGTAGTGTTTTTATTTTTATTTTTAACAGCAGTCACCGTGCAGTATAACTGACATACTAGTATTACTCAGCAGTCGAACGATTACAGCATACCCAATTTTTTAAAATTTTTTATGTTTTACTGCTTTTTTCATCGCCATAGCTGAGAGCCATTACTTTTTTATTTTCTGTGTACGGAGCTTGTGGCTTGTTTTTTGCGGAAGAGTGACGTTTTTATTGGATCATTTTTGGGGGGACAAACTTTTTGATCAGTTTTAAATCCGTTTTTTGAAAGGGAAGGGTGAAGAAAATACTGCAATCCAGTAAAGTTTTTTATTTTATTTTTAAAAAGCGCTCACCGTGCAGTATCCATGACCATTAGCTTTACTCTCTGGGACAATAAATTACGGCGAAAACCCTATTTATATAGTTTTTTTTAATTGTGAGCACTTTAAAAAAAAAAAGGTTTTTATTGTGTTAAATAATATTTATGCATAGCTGTCTCTTTAGAGCCATAACTTTTTATTTTCCGTACACAGAGACGTGTAAGGACTTTTTTTTTGGGATGAACTGAAGTTTTAATTGGTACAACTTTTGGGGTTTAATATGAGTTTTTGATCGCTTTTTAACCATTTTATGTGCTGCAGGATGTACAAAAATCGCAATTCTTGACTGTTTTTGTTTTTGTTTTTTACGGCGTTCACATACGGTTAATTAACATGACAGATTTAAGGGTGGTCATTACGCACACGGCGATACCAAATATGGGTACTTTATTTATTTTTGATCTTTTTTGGGGCGATTGGCGTTTGTAAAGTGAAAAAGGCGGTGAACCTGTTTTATTTTTTTTTTTGTGTTTGTGTTTTACTTTTTTTCACTTTTGACATTTATTTTTTACTTTTTTTCACTTTTTTTTACTTTTTCTTCTAACAGCAATCATCAGATTGCTGTTAGAAGCAGGGCCCGTGCACATACTAGTACTGTGTACTGGTCGCCATGACAACTACCTGTCACCATGCCCCCAATGCATTGCGGGGATGGTGACGTCAGAGATGACCCCGGAAGTTCCGTTTACTTCCCGTGGGCCCTAGGGAGATCGCTGCTGAACTGCAGTTCGGCAGCTGCCGGGAAGCAGGCAGGAGGAGCTCACTCCTCCTGCCTGCGGCTTCATTATCGCAGCCATGACAGGCTGCGGTACTGAAGCGGTAATCACCAGCGGCCGGAGCTCACTCCGGCCGTGGGTGATACGGCATGCGGCCAGCGGTACTTTACCGCTGGTTCCATGTTGCGATCGCGCACGGCTCACCCGCAAGCCCGCGTGATCGCCAGGACGTATGCATGCGTCCAATTACGGGAAGTCAATTCCCGCTAAGGCGTATCATCTCCTATGTGGGGAAGGGGTTAAAATGTCGTAAATTTTTAACAAACAGTATTCAACAGAATGGCAAGCTCTTTACATGCAATGACAGGGGCAAAAAATTTCCCCCGGGAGCACCCGGCACAGCACAGTAAAGGGAACGCGGGGGGTCACTCTGGGGCCAAATTCCCGGGTGTCTTACCCGTGTGTTGATCAAAACCCCAAGGGTTCTTGATTGGGATTCATAACTTCACCCAAAATCTAAAACCCTACCAACAGCTTTTTTTCAATAAAAACCTTTTGGCAGGCCCCGAACAGCACCCCACACCTTCCTCAACCCGCCCTGTCCCTTTCGGGGCCCTCACCAAAAACATATGTGGGCTAGGCTCTGCCACATACCAAAGGGCGAAAAATTTAGGGCAGTCATACACTTGTCAAAAAATGGGGGAACCCCTTTTCTTGCAGTTTGATGAAAGGGGCATGGGGGGTTTTTTTTCAGCGGGCACCCCTCTACCAAACCTGAGGAAAAACATACATCAACATCTTAAAAATAAAGTGGGTTTTTTTTTAATCCATTTTTTCTACCCCAGTTTGTTTAAATGCCCAGGAAAAAAATTGAACTGAAGGGACCCTAAAAAACAGGGGTTTTTAGGGCTTTTTTTCATTCTATGCCATTGTTTATTTAATTTATACAAAATGAATAACAGAACAAAAAAAAAAAAAAGCAAATGCTGCAAAACTGCTTTTTATAAAATTTTTATAAAAAAATTGAATCGAGCCAACTTAAGAAATAAAACCAATCCTTCTAAGGCCCTCCCCCTTTCCGGGGAAAATTATATCCACACAGATTTCAAGTGGGTTTTAAAAAGCAAGTTGATAAACGTTCATTTTTTCATGAACAGATAACACGGTGATAAAGGAAAAGTTTGTCCCGAACTATTATCCAGGTGTCCAGATTTTGAAAGACTGTGGAGAAATCCTTTTGGATGCATTTTAATGGGAAAAGGGCTCCTCACACAACGCCTCCAAGACTATTAAATAATAATACTAATAATTTTTAGAGCCTATAGAGAATGTTTCCTTGAGCCTTTGTCTGTCTTATCCGTGTACCGTACTTCTGCCTCCGGTACCTTGACCACGATCCTGCGGCTGTCTCTGACCTTACATTGTCCCCGACCCAGTTTGCCTTACGATTTTGTACCTCGCTACACCTTGGCTGCCACGCATCGCAAGTCAACGTCTGGGGTAGGATCCTGGTAGACTCACCGCTGCAGACAAGGTCCATCCCGCTTATCTGCAGCGGGCTCTGGTGAAAACGGGACCTACTTAGACCCGCTCCCTGGGATGGCTATTGCCAACGATTGCGGTGGTCTGTGGATCCACTACCGCTGTCCGTGACACATGAAGCTGTGGAATGTCGTTATTCATCCCGTAGTCATTGGGATGACACAATATAACGTGCCACATGAAAGGGCCTGAGCAACGGCAGGTGTCACACGTGATGTGACACTGGCTGCATAATATTAGACAAGGGTTGTACACTCCTGTCAGCTTGGTCATCAATAAACCTTTAATTGCCATTTCATCTGTTCATAGAGTTGTTCCAACATATGGAGGTGGAATTCCAACGTTGGAAAAATGTTACACATCAGCCTATGTGGGGGAAGACAGTCTGCGGCCTTGCAGCGGTTAGTAGGGTGTGCTTGGCGGCTGTAACAATGGCTGAAGTGCATGCTTAGTTTTGGCCATTTTTAGAATGTGCTTTGCAGATGGGTGTAAGGACTTGTTACAACTGATTGAACATGTATGCCATGTAGGGAGCTGGGCTCTGCCCTCCTTCCTACGCAGCACGGACACCTGTTCTTCCATCGTCTGTCACAATGTTTACTAATTTTCAGTTTTCGCGGAGAAAGCCCACAAATCGTTGACAACTTGCAAGACCGGAGCATTTCCTTACGTGTGGACTTCGTTCTCCCAGGGGAATTCTCCTGTCAATTGGATATCAAAAATCGTTAATGGCCTTTCTCTGTTCATCAAATCCTCCCATGTTCATTAAATTTCCCCTGTAATATATTTATTCCTGTTCATCAATCGCCCCCTGTCTCATATATTTATTCATGTTCATCAAATTTCCTCCTGTTCATCAGTTCCTGTCGCCCGTGTATCCGACCTTTCTGCTTGTTACCTGAACTCGAATTCCGCGCTCTGTCCTGGACTGTTGGCCTGAACTTTGACTACGAGTTTCATTCTCTTACGAATTTGGTACCTGCTGCGCCTCGGTGCCACCGAAGCTAGTTGCACCAGGGATAGACGATTTGTAGGGCTCCCGCCGCAGAGAGTCCATCCTGCTTTGCGGAGGGCTTGTGAACAAAACAAAAAAAAACATTATACTATATAAACAAATAAACCACGGGACCTACGTAGACCCCGCAACCTGGCGTGGCTGCTGCCACTCTAGCGGTTGGTCCATAGAGCCAATACCCGTGTCGTTAAAATGGCAGAAGTGGAATGTCAATGTGTCCTGGCCAGTTCTTTGAATGGTGGCAGAGTCACCACTTGAAAAGGGAGGGACTGCAGTACCACCAACTTGGACAGAGCACGTCTGCTTACATGCACTATGTGGATGGCTAGATGCATACTGTTGTCTATGGACAATCGTCCTCGGGACGACTGCTGGCACCATGAGTAGCGAGGAGAGGGTATCTGGAACCGGTAGATGATGTAATAGACAGGGAGTTGTCTTCGGAGAGGTTGGTGAAGCTTGACATGATGCAATGGGAGGCGTGCTAACTGGGTTTCTACAGCTGTTGGTACTAGGATGGACCACCACATCTGAAACACGTATGGTGACACTGCTTGATTTGATGCAGGGCCGTGGTTGCAACGTTAAGTCTCCTGGTCACGCTTTACTTTCTGCCACAGATTCTACATATTAGTTATGTTCAACCTCCTCTGGTGTTCATCAAAAAAAACTGGCACACTGCCGAGTAGGTGATTTACCACCAAAACGCTGCACGACTGACTGTTACCACCGCTGACCGGTGAGCCCCTGTGCGCTAATTTCTGGGACCTGCAAGTGAGTGGTCTAAATCGTGGCTGTTTGCTACCAAACATCGCACTGCATGCCACCCTGCTGACTCCCCGGCCACACTTACCGGAATTTAGGGACTGACGCACTGCATGACACGCAAACTGCTGCTCTCTTCTCCCTATGATAATGATGAAGCCCTTGTACACTGTTGGTCTAGGTCAGCTAATAGCATTACATGGCTTTTAAAACACCAGTAGCTGATGACACCACTTTACATTCTCGCCCAGGACATATAACTCTCTACTGTCCAAGATCACAGATTGTCTGTCGTCTCAAATTCGCCTCCTTCTCTCCCGTCTCCTAAAACTTAAATGTTTGGAAAATGGATTGATGCCAGGGCTGGAGACATTGGGTTGTCGAGGGTAGCGACCGTGTAGGGCGCCACTTCATACCAGGGAGAAAAGGGGCACTTGGAGGCATGGAAGGGGGCTATTATTTTAATTTGGAGTGCACTTATGCCTTGTTTAACTAGGGCACGAATTACTTGTCCCAGCCTTTGCTTTGCTTCACCCGGCTCCAAAGTGTGATCGGCTACAACGATTAGTCATTTGCCCTGACAACGCCGTCCTCCTCAACGGTGTCACTGTAAAAGCCTGACGGCTCGCAACTTTAACACCCATTGCAACTCTCCTCATCACTATTTTCCTACTTCTGCAGATAGCAGGGATGTCTTCCCCTCTCTTTGCTGCCCACTGTCTCAAATAGTTGGTCCTACACTGATAGTGGCGCAGAGGCGACTGCACATAGTAGTTACTCTGGCTTTGTGGGAAGGCGAAAGAGAAAGAGGTGGGTTGAGGACGGTGAGAGCACCTCACCTGGTCCCGGGCCTTGCAACTAGGGGTTGTGTGTGCCAAACCACCGACTATTGGCTGGGGTTGTCAGATGTACATCTGGGAGAATGTGTAGAAACTAGTGTGTGGTCAAAACATGGCCGGTAGATGAAACAGGATTTGCTTTGGACTCGCAGGGTGACTCCTGCTGTTACGTCCCCTTATGTGCTGCGATCTGTGGCGGTCCAGTAACCCTACTACTGTGTTCTTTGACAATATGGTAGGATTTTAGCCCTCAGCTTGTTTTTTTTTCCAGCTGAGCTGCCATGACTTTTATCAGGATGCATTCCCGCTTCAGTTTTTTGGTCAGTTTTGCCCCCGTAAGGGCCCAGGGAATTGAAGGGTGAAGCGATTCTAATAGCGGTGGCAGCCATGTGCGTGTCATACTAAAACACAGCTGTCACGGGGGTCGCGGGCACCGCTGCTCGTCGCGGCCGCCACCCCGGCTCACTTACCCGTCCACGATCCTGTGAACGCTGCACCTGCCTGTCCCGGCCGCCGCGCGTGTGCCCGCTGATTAGGGCGCGCGCGTGACAGCTCTCTGGATTTAAAGGGCCAGGTCCAGGTAATTGTCTTTGCCGGGCGCTGGTTCTCATTTAAGTAAACACGCCCCAGCACTCTCTGCCAGTTCGTTGGTGTGTGTTCAGTAACCTTAGAGAGTGTTGGAGTCCGTATGTTACGTGTACCAGTCCGCTTTGCTTACGTTTCCTGACCTTGCTGTTTGCACCTGCCCTCGACCGCCTGCTGTCTCTGACCACGAACTCTGCTGCCTGCTGACCTTATGCTGTCCCTGACTACGATATGGATTACGATTTGTACCACGCTGTACCCCAGCTGCCACCGCAAGCAAGTCACGTCAGGGATAGCTAAAATATACTTTGAAAAACGCAAGCATAGGTACACACTGAAAAGGCAATAGCATACATCTAACACAATTATCAGTGGCACACTAAAGATAAGGTAAAACTCAATGGTATAACGGAATATTGGAAATGCATTAACTGCTAAGGAAAATATGAAAACTGGGGACTCTTAGTTTACAGTTTTTGATCAAAGATTGTTTAAGCTCACCTCCCAAAGCATCAAGGGGATCCAGAGCAGGTGAGTCTACATTTAATGTTACCTCACTAGCTCAATCCAGACTGCAACTTCAAGGAGATGGTAGGAACTAGCAATTGGATTATCCGCACTGGTTTTAAAAGAGCAGCTAAAGTGCGCAAGCCAAGAGATTCCAATCTCAAATAACTACAAAACAAACTTAGGTTTGGCACATCTAAAATTTTATTCGAAAAACGCAAGCATAGGTGCACACTGAAAGGAAATATATACACTAACACAAAATCAGGGGCACACAAAGACTAAAAAACCCACAAGGTATATGGGAATTTTGGAAATGCTTACTGCTAAGGAAAATTTTAAAAACCGGGGACTCTTAGTTTCAGTATTGATCAAAGATTGTTTTTAAGCCCCCCCCCCAAAAACGTAAAGGGGGATCCCAGACAGGTGAGTCCCTACACAAATAGTTACCTCTCATTATGCCAGGGGACCCATGGAGCAATTTATCCCCCAGGATAACCATTTCTATTCCCCCATTCTTTCCGATACCGGTATAAATATTTCTGTAATTTACAGAATTTGGGGGGTTAAATTATCCTTTGCTATTTAAATTTAAAAAATAAATTGGATTTTCTCGTAAATTCCCATTATGATAGGGGGAAGATCAAATCGTTAAAATGTTTGGGGATGCCCCAGTTGTTTACCTCCTACAAAACTCCCAATCGGGCTCCCCCAAAATTTTTTTTTTAAAAAGTAAATTCTATTTTCAGAGCCCTTTCTGGGGCATACCATGCCCGATAAAGCAGAAACTCTGAAAAGGAAAAGGGACGAGGGAGGGTTTGGCAATCCTAATCCAGCATTTTTCTTTTTGGGCAGCACAACTGCAATATAGAAGTTTGGGGGATGGGGGGGGGGAAAAGATTAAACTTGAAAATACGCCACTTTTTTAATTCTCCCAATCTTTATGGTAAACGGGAGGAAAAAACTTTTTTAAATTCACCCAAAAAGTTTCCAACTTTATATCTGATCCCAAAAACTGGGTGGGGAAATTAAAGGGTGGATTTTGGCTTCAGGGGTGCACATCCCCATACCGGGGTTTTGGAATACCCCCGGTTGTCCGAACTTTTGGCTTTAGGGATTTAGTCATGGGCATCTAGGGGCCTTTAATATGTCCTCCGCTTACAGATCAGGGGGGCTTAAAGTTTTTAGCAATTTCAAATGGAATTTGCCTTAAAGATACACAGCTATAAAATACTTACACTAGGCACGCTTAAATGCAGAAAAAACAGACACATTCAATATAATGCCCAAATTTACTCCGATAGATAGGTCAAAAACACCAAAAAAACGAAGGGGCTGAACCACTTTTTATAAATTTTTTGGCAAACTTTTTTTTTTTAGAAACCCAAAAGATTTACTAGTTAGGTGGGGAAAGGGGATATTGGCCCAAAAAAAGCCTAATATTTGGGGGGAGATACTGGGAGACCAACCATTGATTTCAGAGTGAACGCATCGAACTCTCAATTATTCTTAATACATCGAGTTTCAAACTCCTCTATTTCTACATAAAATTTGAATTCGGGCCTCTCCTCTGTGAATAGTTTTCATGTCACCCGGCCTCTCTGATGCATATGTTCGGCATTGCCCCAAACTAAGCGATATTGGGTTTTTATTGTCCAATTGATCCAGCGTATTTTTCAAATTACAGTGGAGCTGAATCCGTTGGTTGTATTTTGGGATATGTAGGAGACTAACGGTTTCAGAGGCGGAGAAAATCGCGATATCTAGACTTTTAAATTTATGGCGAGGAAATTAATAGCGACAAAATGGCTGATGCAGAACCTCCGTCAGCACAGGAGTTTGTTAACAAAGTGAACTGGCTGATTGCTCGGGGAGAGAGGGTGTATTAAAGAGAGGAGCCAAATTTTAAGTATAATAAAATATGGCTAAAGGCTGGAGACTTCTGGCTTGCTGCACCGAACTTAGTTAGGTATAGGGTTTGGGAATCTCGGTGTAGAGGTTCCGGGGACTTGTTGTCAAATGGCAGTTGTGTGGATGAGGCCGTCCGACAGCCAGGTAAAATTTTTATTGTGACAAGAACTGACTGTTATTAATATGCATTGCTATGTATTGTAATGGAATTTACTGCCTGAATCTGGAGATTGATTTGGGAGGTGGGCTTGGTTGTGTTTTGGGGATAAAAGTTGAAATTTGGTCTTACAATGACATAATACGTATTCTGTTTGTACTACTTTAAAACTGACCAATAAAAGTTTATGGTTAAAAAAAAAATATGTTACCTCACTAGGCGCCCAATCCAGACTGCAACTTCGGGGTATGGTAGGAACTAGCAATTGGATTATCCTGCACTGGTTAAAAGAGGCAGCTGAGTGCAGCAAGCCAATGAGATTGCCAATCTCAAATGAACTACAAAACATACTAGCTTTTGCACATCTAAAATATATTCTGAAAAACGCAAGCATAGTGCACACTGAAAAGGCAATATATAAAATCTAACACAAATATCAGTGGCAAAACTAAAACAAGTAAAACCTCAAGGTATATAGGAATTTTTGAAATGCATTACTGCAAAGGGAAAAAATATGAAAAACCGGGGACTCTTAGTTTTACAGTATTTGATCAAAGATTGTATTAAGCTCACCTCCCAAAACATCAAGGGGATCCCAGAGCAGGTGAGTCCCTACACAAAATATGTTACCGCCCCACTAGGCGTCAATCCAACTGCAACTTCAGGGTATGGTAGGAACTAGCAATTGGATTATCCGCACTGGTTTAAAAGAGGCAGCTGATTTGCAGCAAGCCAATGAGATTGCCAATCTCAAATGAACTACAAAACATACTTAGGCTGTGCACATCTAAAATATATTCTGAAAAACGCAAGCATAGGTGCACACTGAAAAGGCAATATATACTTCTAACCCACAAATATCAGGGCACACTAAAGACAAGTAAAACCTCAAGGTATATAGGAATATTGGAAATGCATTACTGCTAAGGAAAATATGAAAAACCTGGGACTCTTAGTTTACAGTATTTGATCAAAGATTGTATTAAGCTCACCTGCCTGGGATCCCCTTGACGTTTTGGGAGGTGAGCTTAATACAATCTTGAATCAAATACTGTAAACTAAGAGTCCCATGTTTTTCATATTTTCCTTAGCAGTAATGCATTTCCAATATTCCTATATACCTTGAGGTTTTTACTTATCATTAGTGTGCCACTGATATTTGTGGTTAGATGTATAATTGCCTTTTAGTGTGCACCTATGCTTGCGTTTTTCAGAATATTTTTTTAGATGTACACAGCCAAGTATGTTTTTGTAGTTCATTTGAGATTGGCAATCCATTGGCTTGCTGCACTCAGCTGCCTCTTTTAACCAGTGCAGGATAATCCAATTGCTAGTTCCTACCATACCCTGAAGTTGCATCTGGATTGACGCCTAGTGAGGTAACATATTTTTTGTAGGGACCCCACCTGCTCTGGGATCCCCTTGACGTTTTGGGAGGTGAGCTTAAAAACAATCTTTGATCAAATACTGTAAACTAAGATCCCAGGGTTTTTTTATATTTTCCTTAGCAGTAATCATTTCCAATATTCCTATATACCTTGAGGTTTTACTTTGTCCTTTATGTGGCCACTGAATTTGTGTTAGATGTATATATTGCCTTTTCAGTGTGCACCTATGCTTGCGTTTTTCAAATATAAATTTTTGATGTGCACAGCCTAAGTATGTTTTGTAGTTCATTTGAGATTGGCAATCTCATTGGCTTGTGCACTCATCTGCCTCTTTTAAACCATGCAGGATAATCCAATTGGGTAGTTCCTACCAACCCTGAAATTGCAGTCTGGATTGACCCTAGTGAGGTAAAATATTTTGTGTTGGGACTCACCTGCTCTGGTATCCCCTTGACGTTTTGGGAGGTGAGCTTAATACAATCTTTGATCAAAATACTGTAAACAAGAGTCCCAGTTTTTCATATTTTCCTTAGCAGTAATGCATTTCCAATATTCCTATATACCTTGAGGTTTTACTTATCTTTAGTGTGCCACTGATATTTGTGTTAGATGTATATATTGCCTTTTCAGTGTGCACCTATGCTTGCGTTTTGCAAAAAATCATTCATGTCGCCCAAAATTGTTTGAAACTTTAATTCATATCTGTTAGATAAACCGACAGGTATTTGTCCTCTGCCGTGGGGACATGTGCTAAGGGCTTGTTCACACAGCGTTTTGGATCCTTTTACGGATCCCTTTCGGGAGTTGAAAAGCGCATCTGGAAAGCGGATCCGCAAAACGCAGCAATTGTTACTTTAATTTGGATCAGTTTTTTTAATGCTTTTTCGCTTGCGTTTTAACCCATCCCGCTTTCCGGATGCTTTTACATAAAGAGTCCCTCTCTCTCTCCCCCTCTATCACTCTCTCTCCCCCCTCTCTCTTTCTCTCCTGGGTGTCTCCTTCAGCCGCCGCTCACCTCCGATCCCCCCAACGCCCCCCATTGCCGCGCTCCCCTGCGCTCCCTTGCCGGCGCTCACCTGCGCTCCCATTGCCGGCGCTCACCTGCGCTCCCTACCTGCTCCATTGCCGCCGCTCACCTGCATCCACAGCCGCCGCTCACCTCCATCCCCCCGCGCTCCATTGCCGCCGCTCACCTCCGATCCCTCTGTGCTCCATTGCCGCCGCTCACCTGCAATCCACAGCACGCCGCTCACCTCCATCCCCCCGCTCTCCATTGCCGCCGCTCACCTCCGATCCCTCGTGCTCCATTGCCGCCGCTCACCTGCATCCACAGCCGCCGCTCACCTCCATCCCCCCACGCTCCATTGCTGCCGCACACCCCCCATCCCCCCGGGCTCCATTGCCGCCGCTCACCTGCATCCACAGCCGCCGCTCACCTCCCTCCCCCCGCGCTCCATTGCCGCCGCCGCTCACCTGCAGCCACAGCCCGCGCTCCACTGCCGCCACCGCTCACCTGCATCCACAGCCGCCACACACCTCTCCAACGATCCCCGTCCAGCCTCCCACTGCGCTTTTCGCATCCGCTTTCAGGATGCAAAGCGCAGCTGATGCGTACCCGGAGTGTGGAGCACTTTTGGACAGGTGCCAAAAGCGCACTCCATTATCTCCTATGGGCTTTCACTTGCGTAAACCGCAATAAGAATTGACATGTCAATTCTTAAAGCGGATGCGAAAAGCGCAGTGCAGGAGAGCTCTCAAAAGCGCATTGCCGATCTCCCATGAGAACAGCGATGCGCTTTTCCCATTGAACTCAATGTTAATCACACTGACAATTGTTAGATCCGTTTTGCGGATCCGTTTTGCGGATCCGTAAAACGGATCACAAAAACGTTGTGTGAACAAGCCCTAAGGGTGCATTCACATGGCAAAGGACAAACACAGCTCTGTTTTTGCCTCAGCGGAACCATCCATTTCAAGCAGTTTTTGGACTGTTTTTGTTACAAAAAACGGTCTGTTTTTTGGTGTTTTTTTGGGTTTTGAACTGTTTTTGTCACTGATTTTGTTCAGGTTTTCCCAGTGGTTTTTGGACTGTTTTTCAAACTGAAAAGTGTACTGAGTTCAAAAGTATTCTTGATTGGTGCAAGAAACCATGTGATTTTTTTTTGTTTCCACAATTTAACAATGATGAACAAAGACCAACTTTAAGTACATGTGCATGTTATCAGCATAAAAAAATTGGTTAGTTTAGGCTAAAAAGAGGCTTTCTAGGACCGTCCTGTATTAACAAAAGTGCAAAAGGACCTGCAACAACACACCTACTTAGTGGATCATTCATCACTTTTTTTTGCAAAAGACGAAAACCGCCCAAAAACCGCGCCAAAAAACCGCTCACTTACTTTGTCAGTGGTTTACATTGACTCCAATGTTAATTTTCAGTCGGAAACCGGTTGGAAGAATGAACATGTTCTATGTTTTTCGGTCCGCTGGCGGTGTGAAAAACCGCTTGGCAGAAAAACAGTTCAGTGGGGATTGCTGAACTGTTTTTCTATTGAAGTCCATGAGGGAGCGTTGCTTGCAGATTTTCAGATAGTTTCTGAAACCACAAACCGTCTGAAAAACCGACCAATAATCCCTGCCATGGGGACATGCTCTAACTATTCAAATCAATGTGTTGTTTGGTGTAATAAACGACAGGACCGGACAGGTCCCCCACAGCAAGAGAGCCTTTGTAACCACTTTCCACTCTACCCAAGAAATAAAGATCCTAGACAAGAAGCACTCCCTCTGCTAATCCTGAATTTCTAACTAGGCATGTGAAAATGGGCCCTTTCTAAACAGGAGAACCCCTTTAAAGTGCATACTGTTTGGAAATACAAAGAGTTGTCGAAACAATTACTGAATATTCCTTCAAGGCATCATATGTTGTGTTAAGGGGAACTATATAAGATGTTAATGGATGCACAGTACATTAATATTCTTATTATGATTGCTGAAGAAATATGCTAGGAAGTTGCTGTCATAAATATTTTCTTGCAGGATATTTTTGAGCAGTCTCTAAGCTATTGTAGATTTTACTGACAACATCATCATAAGATACTGATGAATGAGGGAGACTGTGTCATTGTCTCTCCTTTTCACAGTGATATCATGAATAACCATTTGATAATATACACGTTTAAAATTATTTATATAGAGACTGAGAAGGAAGAGAGAGTGCACATATATGGTTTACAATCTTGAATGTCACATCATAGTTTGCATTGTTAGACAGAAGGAAACTAAGACGGTTTCAGAAATCAGATGTTTCCATGGAAGATTACTCTGTGATTTGCTTTAATTATTCCATGACATCTCACCCTTCCATATTGTAAACTGCTTTAATAGTAGAAGTAGGAATAAACTGTCTCCTTGCTAGCTCATTGTTCTCAAGGAGACAAGCTCTTTATAGAGAAAAGTTATTTGTTATTTAAATCATTTTACTGAAGTTGTTTATTTCCCTATTTGTATGTTCTAAAAAATACTCCCACAATTGTAAGGCATTTAAGAGAAGTTTTTTTTTTCCCCTCAAATCACTGCAATCTGTATTAAAATTCATTGCTAAATAGACACAGGTGTTGATATAAGTCCTAATAGCGAGCACCCAGCTTTACAACGCTCACAAAATGATCATGTAGTTTTGTCACATTTGCAGAGTGGCTTAACGCCTTATTGTTTTTTATTTTTAGATGCTCATGGTGCACTCTACAAGAACAACCTTTTAAAAAAATTAAAAAGGCTTTCTTGTTATTGGGTATCACATCAAACTACGCTGTGTTCTTTAAAGGTGGTTTCACACAGAGCAGTTTTTCAAATAAGGGTAATCCACACGGCACTGATTTTCAGTCAGTTTTGTCAGAACAGTTTTCGGGTTTGAAAACCATCTGAAAACCGACTGTTAACCATCCCCACAGACGTCAATAGAAAATCTGAGCTATAGTCTCCACAGCTCAGATTTTCTGATGGTCGAATTTCAACTCTGAAAACCATCAGAAAAAAACCTAGAATGTACATTTTCACCTGGTTTTAGGGCAGAACATGTACTATTCAATGTTTAGGGGGACGGCCAAATCCGCATACCCCAGACAGAACCGTCCCCCTGGCAAAAAGAAAAAAAAACCCTGGGTGTGAAACCATTATAAGGGTAAAATAATATAATCACTGATCCACTGGGCTATTTTACCAAATGGATGGCTCACTTTGTGAAGTTTGGTAAACCCTTTGACTTAGTAAAACAACCATCATGAAGGCACTAAGAGGGTACAGTGCAAGCTCACTCGCTGCAGATTGTTAGTTACAACGGTACCTGCTGTTTTTAGCCAGAATTTCATGACAGCTCTAATCCTGCCACATAAGTATTTAGACGTGATAGCTTTTGGGCTAGTTGCAGTTCCTAATTGCATTTTTTCATGTTCCACCGCATATTTCCACGTGCACACTAAGGCATGGTTAATGGCACTATTAAAAAGCACACCTTGTCCTGTAAGAAACAAGCCCTCATATGTCTATATAGACGAAAAAAACAATTATGGCTCTTGGAAGGTGTAAAGGAAAAAATAAGAAAATAATCCAAATAGCTGTGTCCTTAAAGGAGTTGTCTCATTACGAGCTTTCAGCCTGTCAGTGTCCCTGGTAAGTTGAACTAGGCTGCTCTTGGTCTGTCTGTTCTGGGCCCTCTTCCCCCCTTTCCCATCAACACACGGAAAAGTAACTTTTAAAACAGGGGGAGGGGGGGGGATGGGGGTTTGCTCACAAGTTCACCCTTGTGTGCCAGCCTAGGGCTGTTTGCAGGAGAGGCTGATCTAGGATGTAAGAGGGAAAATGAAGCTGCTGTGTATGCTAATAAGCAGAGGGATGCATGTGTTCCTAATCCCCTGGGTTACTTACAAGTCTCCCATCTCCAGCAACAACAAGGGCAGTGTTACTAAATCTCAGAATGTCCTCCCTAATAAGGAGAACTAAAGTATTCACATGCCTGATCTGTGCAGTTTAGTATAGTCACATGTTCCAAAGAGCATATCATGATTATAGTAACCCGACATGTTCCCCTGCTTGTCACATCCATCTGTTTAAGATCAGAGGAGCATGGGACACACAGGGTTAATCCGGGACACAGACCGCCAGAGTCCTCCTCCCCCTCCTTCCACTACAGAAGCATTCTGTCGGGAGGGGCTCTTTTGCTCCGACCTGTCTTCAAAGGTGATGAGTCATTTCAGACCTGGGGCCCCTCCAGCCAGTAAGATAAGGATCAACAGGGTCGGCTTGCTATAGAAATTGAGAAGCTGATGTAGTTAAAATACTAAGCAAGGTAGCTCAAAATCAGAGAACATTTGTAATGAACATATATTGCAAAGCTGCTTGTTTTTTAAGGATCTTTTAATTAAAACCCAATCATTGTAGCGAGACAACCCCTTTAAGGGTATTTTCACACGGTGTATTTACGGGGTGCACTACAGCACCTAATCGTGTTGCAATGCACAGGAAGTATGCCCCGCAAATACGTAAAATCATAGCAATCATTGAGTGCTATGAAAAACCCTCCGTATTCCTTGGCACGTATTGTGGCCCCGTAAAAAGAAAATGTCGCTTCTGTCAGGTTGATTACATGCACGGAAAAATAAACTTAATAGGAGGCAGGGCCATTGCCGTTGAAGATACACTGGCCACGCTAATCTCCCAAAAGCATGCGTAATGCGGCATGCAAAGATATAAATCCGCAATACTCCATGTGAAAAATAAACCCCAAGAAGCTAAAGATGTCTTCCCATTTGGGTTTTTTTTGGTTTTTACAGAGTGCTGCCCCCCCTCCCAGCTTAAAGACTCTTTATCACTTGTCAGGCTGTTTGGGTGGATCTACATCATGAGTTGTCAGGACTGTGCTACGGCCCTTTAAGATTTTTTGCAGCCTCAGCCAGGGTGCAGCTTGATGCTTAAGCACATAGCCAATCCCTGGCTGGGGCGTCGGTTTTAAACCGCTTCCTGTCTGCCATCTCTGCTTGGTGATTGCTTTTGGTGTCCTAGCTGTCTGTTTTGCTCTGCTGTGTTGCTGGTTCTTGGATTTTGGCTGTTCTTTCTGGTTACTCTCCCATTCTGTCCTTTGGTATCTCGCATTTTCCTGGTTTGACCTTGGCTTGTTATCTATGGTCTGTTTCTTGTTTGTCGTATGTTTTGTCTTCTGTCTGTTTGCACACGTTTTACTAGGTACAGCTCGGGAAAAGAGGTTTGGAAAGCGGGGTCGCCCTTTTGGGACGGTTGCCCTACTTTTGCAGGGTAAGCCAGGACAAGACTAGAGCGTACCTTACATGAGTGACATTTCAGCTCTGCTAGACAGTGGTGATGGTGGGGTTTTTGAAAAACAGGATGTCTGGCTATAAATATGACTAGAAAAGCTGTATTTATCAAGAGAGGAAGCTCCTAAGAAAACCTAATATGCTGCAGCTGATTTACTCTTTTAAATCTTTAAAGTAAATTAAAATAGTTGTCTGCTCTGCAGACCTGTGATAAGGCCAACTGCCTTTAAGATAGTACTATGGTAGCCGAATTTGAAAAGTTATTTGTTGTATCCAGATATAGAGAGTAAAGTTCAACTGGATTCTGAGAGATCTGAAATCAGAATACCTAGTTTATTAAATGAAAAGCTCAAACATTTAAGTCCTTCAACACAAATTGTATCCATCCTTAGCATATTTTAAAAGTACTTTTCATATTTTGAACATGAGCTTGAAGCTTGCAAAAGAACAGATGATTGTTCTCGGCTGTGTGAAAACCTTAGAAAGCTAAAAGTTAATAAAAATAGCTGAAAGCAAACATAAAATGGCTGAAGCATTAAATATATACAAGAGAGCTGACTTTTCTCTGCTATCTAATCCCTATAAATTTTCCCCCCCTTTTTGTGATAAAGGTGAGCCTATTCTAAATTCGGACAGATGTTTTCTTTCCCTACCTAACTTGCCCAACAGTTCTATTTGACTCTTGACAATTGTTTGATGGTCTCTGACCTACACTATGGCGAGCCCTGTATACACAACTATCTTGACCTAGGTCTGCTCTTCTTTTCCGCTCATCGCGGTTTTCAAAGCAGGTTCAACTTCACCCCATGTTTCTTTGATCTTTGCATGTCTCTGAAAAACAAAGAGAATAGCTTTAATCATCATGTAAAATTAAAAGCAATATCATAAAAATGTGCAACACCCCTTTTAGTTTAATAAGCTATCCAATTTAAAGGGAACCTTTTCACATGGGTTAAGCCCCCCTTGCTGAGGGCAGCACAAGCTAGTGTCAGACCTGCTGTTCCCAGCACTTTGCCCCTTATTCTGTAAGATGCAGCCGCTTTAGAGCATTTACCCCTTAAATTTTAAATTTATGAGCAGGTGTTTAGCTCCACCCACCAAAGGCTAGGCCCCGCCCCACTGACAGTTATTCACATGTCTCTACCTATTCAAAGTAATGGGTTTGTCAGTTGAGGTGGGCAGGGCTAGCCTCCGTTTGGGCCCGGGGTTTTGAAAAAAACTGACACTCTGAAGGACTCTTCGAATGACTCTTCTGGCTCAAAACTGCAGATTTGAGCATAAAATACACGAAAACTACAACATCTTACAGAATAAGAGACCCAGCGCTGGAAACAGCAGGTCTGACACTATCTTGTTCTGTCCAAAAACCAGGGGGGCAAAAAACTATTTGACAGGTTCTCTTTAAAGAGAACCTGTCAAAATAGGTGGTTGCCCCCTGCCCCCCCTTGCTGATGACCGAACAAGCTAGTTTCAGACATGCTGTTAACAGCGCTGTGTCCCTTATTCTCTAAAAATGCTGTAGTTTTAGAGTATTTAGTGCCCCAAATCTGCAGTTTTTCCAGCCAGAAAAGAGTCATGAAAAGAGTCATTTTTGTTCTAAGGGCCCTGCCCTGCCCTGAGGCTAGCCCTCCCAAAACCCTCATAACTAAATTAACCTATTACTTTGAATAGTTAGAAACATGTGAATAACTGCCAGGTTGGCGGGGTTAGCCTTTGGTGGGCAGGGCTAACACCTGCTCATAAATAAGATTTGAGCATTAAATGATCTAAATCTAAAGCATCTTACAGAATAAGGGACACAGCGCTGGAAACAGCAGGACTGACACTAGCTTGTGGTGTCCTCAACAAGGGGGGCATAAACTATGTGACAGGTTCCCTTTAACCCTCTAAACCAATTCACTGGAATAAGGAAGGAAAAGATGTCATTCAACGGTCTCTATTTTTCACGTTTTCCTCCTCATATTGTTTCCTAAGGGTTTCTATCTTTTCCATCCCGTTGTGTATGCTAAGAAATCCTTTTCTATCTATATCATGATAACATGCGGAGCCTACCACCTTGCACATTCCGCCTTCTGTGGCCGTAAGATACTCTAGAACAGGGGTCCTCAAACTACGGCCCGCGGGCCGCATGCAGAGCCGCAGTCCTCTGAGTTACTGTGCGCTCTATAAGCTGGCCCCTGCTGTCGCGCTGCCTCACATCACTTGTCACCGTCCACATGATGTGAGGTGCCGTGGGCGGTGACAGATAATATGAAAGCCATTGCGAGCCATGCAACAGCAGGGACCAGCTTCGGGGGGCGGACACTCTGCAGCGCAAGGGAGGTGCCTGAGGAAAGGACACTTTTCAATATATGGGAGGTGTATGTGAGTGGAGAGGCGGACACTGTGCAATGTAAAACGCAGACTGTCCGCCCCTCTGCCACTCACAGACACCTCCAAAATATTGTAAAATGTCCACCCTCAGGCACCTTTCCCCTCAGCTGCACAGTGTCCCCCACCCACAGTATCCCCGGCGATGCCCCTAACCCGCCGCCGCCGATCGTTAGGGTCCTAAGTCGATACCGATCACAAAGGTACCGGCTTAGGACCTTAGCGATTGGTGATAGCAGCGGCGCCGGGACAAACTGTATGTGCGCCGGACGCACATACAGATAGATGCTTCTGCGGAGAGCAGGGTCTCTCCGCTCTGCAGAGTACTCTGGTGAGGTGCAGGAAGGATGCGTCTCACCAGAGTCCACAGCAGACGGGCCCGGGGTCAGCATCATCACGCTGCGGCGCGGCCTGGGGACGTCCACGCCGCCCGAAGAAGAATCCCGAGAGCAGCGACAGCGGCGGGGAGCCAGGTAAGGAGTGATGTCAGTTTTTTATTTTTAATTATCTCTACACCTTCTGGGGGCCTAATTCTAAACCCAGTCTGCTGGGGCCTAAATGTACC
The DNA here is from genome assembly GCA_025379985.1 of Phyllomedusa bahiana. Classification (NCBI taxonomy): domain Eukaryota; kingdom Metazoa; phylum Chordata; class Amphibia; order Anura; family Hylidae; genus Phyllomedusa; species Phyllomedusa bahiana. The sequence goes on from JAODAL010038723.1 coordinate 36,112, forward strand.
TACACCTGCTGGGGCCTAATTCTACCAACACCCGCTGGGGCCTAAATGTACCTATACCTGGGGGGGCCATATTCTACCTACACCTGCTGGGGGCCTAATTCTACCCACAGACCCGCTGGGGCCTAATTCTACCTACACCTGCTGGGGGCCAATTCTACTATGTCTGCTTGGGCCTAAATGTACCTATACCTGCTGGGGGGCCTAATTCTACCTAAACCCCGCTGGGGGCCTAATTCTACCTACACCTGCTGGGGGTCTAATTCCTACCTATGTCTGCTGGGGCCTAAATTGTACCTACACCTGCTTTGGGGGCCTAATTCTACCTATGTCTGCTGGGGGCCTAAATGTACCTATACCTGCTGGGGGGGGCCTAATCTACTACACCTGCTGGGGGCCTAATTCTACCTACACCTGCTGGGGGTCTAATTCTACCTACAGCTGCTGGGGGCCTAAATGTACCTATACCCGCTGGGGGCCTAATCTACCTACAACCCTGCTGGGGGCCCTAATTCTTTCTACAGACCTGCTGGGGGCCCTAATTCTACCTACAGACCTGCTTGGGGCCCTAAATCTACCTACCGACCTGCTGGGGGCCCTAAATCTACCTACAGTCCTGCTGGGGGCCCTAAATCTACCTACAGACCTGCTGGGGGCCCTAAATCTACCTACAGACCTGTTTGGGGGGGCCCAATTCACCTACACCTGCCTGGGGCCTAAATTCTACCCTATGTCTGCTGGGGGCCTAAATGTACCTATACCTTCTGGGGGGCCAAATTCTACCTACACCTGCTGGGGGCCTAATTCTACCTACACCTGCTGGGGGTCTAATTCTACCTACATCTGCTGGGGGCCTAAATGTACCTATACCTTCTGGGGGGGTAAATTCTACCTACAGACCTGCTGGGGGCCCTAGTTTTTTCCTACAGACCTGCTGGGGGCCCAATTCTACCTACAACCCGCTGGGGGGCCCTAAAACTACCCACAGACCTGCTGGGGCCCTAATACTACCTCACCACCTGCTGGGGGCCCTAAATCTACCTACAGACCTGCTGGGGCCCTAATTCTACCTACAGACCTGCTGGGGGCCCTAATTCTACCCGCAGACCTGCCGGGGGCCCTAAATCTAAACCCACAGACCTGCTGGGGCCCTAATTCTACCTACAGACTGCTGGGGCCCTAAATCTACCTACAGACCGCTGGGCACTAAATCACCTACAGACCTGCTGGGCCCTAAATCTACCTACAGACCTGCTGGGTCCTAATTCTACCTACAGACCGCTGGGGCCCTAATTCTACCTACAGACCTGCTGGGGGACTTAAATTCACCTACGTCTGCTGGGGACCTAAATTCAATAATAAATTGGGTATCACTGTACTTGTATCGACCCACAAAGTAAGACTTTTTTTTTAAACTATATTCCGGCCCTCCGATGGTCTGTGGGACCGTGAACTGGCCCCCGGTCTAAAAAGTTTGAGGACCCTTGCTCTAGAACTATTGTATTCTGATTTGTAACAACCCTTATTTGGTTCTGTACTGCAGCAGAGGTGTTGAGCATGTCAAGAATTCAGTAATCAGTGATGATGGAGGATTCAAAGCAGATGTGAATAGAGCCTTAAGGCTATGTTCACACGGTTTATTTTGGGATGGATTTCAGCCCATAATTCGCGCCGTACTGCGCAAATTACGGGCTGAAATCCGTCCCAGTCATTACGGTAATCCATAGTTCTCATGGAGAACTATGGATTCCGTCTCCTGTCATGCCAATTTTTCATGGCGGTATACACACCGTGGATAATGAATGTCTATGGGGCCGGCGAGCTGCCGCATCCCCACCCCCGCCCCGCCCTCGAGCACACGGCGTAATTGCGGGTGAAATCCGTCCCAAAATTACGGCGTGAATAAGCCATGTGAACTCGGACTAAGAGCGTCTTCTGGGGGCATTTTCTGCTCAATATGGAACCTCAATATGGGAATCATCCCCAGCTGGTCCTTCAGTAGGAGATACTGGTAACCGGAATCTTAGATTTGGAATATTAACCCCTATAATTTATATATCTGCCATGGAGGTGTTAATGAGGTGTAGAGAATCAGTGTATTACAGGAAAAAATTTTAATGGATTGTGTCAGGTAAAAAAATGTATTGTAAATGAGCACTGAAAACCATTTTAAAATTAAACATGATGCCTACTTGGGTTTCTTTGCTTAATGACACATATCCTCCTTGGATAGGATCAAAGCATGTCCTAAATGCCAAATACCTGACACAGATATGTGAACAGGTTCATATTTTCTGGGACAGACTACTCTTTTACATAATAAGCAGCCAGAAACATTTAATTTCCATTCCAAAAATAGAAGAATCCAAGCAACCTTCTGATTCTTTCACTAATATTATGCATTTCATGCACAAAGGGCGACATGTATGAATGGCGCTGCGCCTGAGCCAAAAAAAAACTAGCCCTGTTCAATAGATGTATGAACAGTCGTACATCAAAACTTGCGTCTGGACTGACACTTTTGAATGCGCCAAAGATGCGTCGGTGTGTCCCACTAGATTCAAAGGATTAGACACAATTATCAATGTGTAACGCCAAAGTTGGCGCAAAACTGTTGGTAGAAGACATACCAAGTTAAAAGTGGTCTGACTGAAAGGGTAAAGTTGTTGATAACAAACTAAAGTTGTCATTTAGGGGAAAAAAATATTTTTTAAAAATGCCATAAAATTATAAAAACACTTTAAAATAAT